>ML355021.1:0-25883 GCA_005239505.1 Nicotiana paniculata
ATGTTGCTCATAATGTAGCCAATGTTAATCCCACTATGAAGTGTACCACTTCTTCAAGTTCTACTACTTTGTATGATGATGAAATAATTGATAGTTTTAATATTTTTTCTACATTTCTATAACTCAAACCAGTAGCAGGAACATTGATGAACTTCAATTCTACTTGCAGAAGCAAAAGGAGATTCGCACAAAGGAATTTGCAGCGTTGGGATGGTGGCGTGAGAATGAAAAGCAATTTCCTGTTCTTTCCGCTATGGCTCGGGACATACTGAATGTGCCAATTTCAACTGTTACATCAGAGAGTGCATTTAGTCAATCAAGACAACAACTAGGAGACACTCGTCACTCATTGGGAAGCAATGCTTTGGAAGTTTTAGTATGTATCAGAGATTGGATTAGATCGGAACGAAGAAATCAAGGGCGTGAAGAAGTTGATAGCCCTGAAGACGAGGAACTTGGAGATATATTGACACATGGTAACCCATCTGAATTTAACACTCCATAAGAAGGACAATCAGAATCAGTTTATATTGATTATGAAGAACTTACAAGGGCAATGCAAAACCTTTGAATTTACTACTTGTCAAATGTAAATCTTTTAATTTGTAACTTGTAAGTTGTAACTTAGAAATAATTTTTGAAATTTGAAATACATGTTGCACTTGCAATTTATAAGTGCAATTTTTTTCATATTCATTTTTTTCTTTATATATTTTACTATATATTAATATAAATTACAATAGTTGTAAAAATTAAAATAAAAAATAAAAAAACACTGTAAACCGGTCCGGCCCGGCCCCTTAAACACCTAACCCATACGGTTAAGTTTTTACCCGGATTAAACCGAACCCGTTAAACCCGTTAAGAATAACCTGTAACCGGCCCAGTACCCCTACCCGTCCGGTTCAATAAAATCCCAACCCATCCCGGCCCAGCCCACACGTTAGACACCTTTACATCAAAAGTGACATGAGATATAATGCTTTTCTTGGAAGGTCGTGGATCCACAACATGAGGGCAGTACCATCAACCCTCCATCAAATAATGAAGTTCCCAACAAAAGATGGCGTGAAAACTGTATATGGGGAACAACATGCAGCTAAGGAGATGTTTGCAGTCCACGACGTGACACCAATATCGACGCCATCTACATTGGAAAAGTCGAATGACAAAAACAAACAGGTAGACAAAATAGCAATTAAAGTCTATATCCTCGGTCGAGCGCGAGGAACAGGTGGTCGAGGGCGAAGAGGAAGATTCCCTTACCCCTCGAGCTTTCGTCGCCCCCGAGGAGTCAGATACGACGAAGTCCACGGTCGAGGAACTCGAGTAGGTGATATTGATCGAGTACTTGCCGGAATGAAAGGTATACCTGGGGACGGGGTTAACCCTCGAACTCAAGAAAAAACTCATTCAATTCCTTATTGATAACATTGATTGCTTTGCTTGGTCCCACTTAGATATGACAGGGATCCCACCGGAGATAGACACTCGACTAAGCATCGATCCCAGATTTAAACCGATGAAACAAAAAAGGAGACCTCAGTCCGAGGTAAAGCACACACTCAACAAAGACGAGGTAACCAAACTTCTTAAGATAGGGTCCATTAGGGAAGTTAAGTATCCCGAGTGGCTAACTAATGTAGTAGTAGTCCCTAAAAAGGGAAAAAAACTTAGAATGTGTATATACTACAAAGATTTGAAAAAAGCATGCGCTAAAGACTCTTTCCCATTGCCCAACATCGATAGATTGATCGATGCCACGGCCGGCCACGAGATCCTTACTTTCCTCGATGCCTACTCCGGGTACAATCAAATTCGAATGAACCTGAAGGACCCGGAAAAGACTTCGTTTATCACAAAGTTTGGTATATATTGCTATAACGTAATGCCCTTCGGGCTAAAAATGCAGGGGCTACATACCAACGCCTAGTTAATAAAATGTTCGAACATCAAATAGGCAAAACTATGGAAGTTTATATTGATGACATGCTAGTTAATTCCCTGTGCGCAGAGGACCATTTGACTCATTTGCAGGCAACATTTGACATCTTAAGAAGGTACAACATGAAACTCACCCCCGAGAAATGCGCTTTTGGAGTTGGATCGGGCAAGTTCTTAGGTTTCATGGTGTCGAACAGGGGGATCGAGATAAATCCCGACAAAATCAAAGCCATTGAAATCACCGTCGTAGGTAATGTAAAAATCGTACAACGGCTAACTGGACGGATAGCTGCCCTAGGCCGGTTTATATCTAGATCATCGGATCGGAGTCATCATTTCTTCTCCCTGCTCAAGAAGAAGAACGATTTCGCATGGACTCCGGAGTGTCAACGAGCCTTAGAAGAATTAAAACAATATCTCTCGAGCCCACCCTTGCTTCATACTCCGAAGGAGGATGAGAAACTTTACTTGTATTTGGTCGTGTCCGAGGTAGCGGTAAGTGGCGTGTTGGTTCGAGAAGAACAAGGTACGCAATTTCCGATTTATTATGTAAGTCGGGTCCTAGGAGATGCTGAAACCAAGTACCCACATTTAGAAAAGTTAGCTCTTGCATTAGTAAGTGCATCTAGAAATTAAAACTATATTTTCAATGCCATCCTATATGTGTATTGACTCGTACCCGCTTCGAAATATCTTGCATAAGCCCGAATTATCGGGCCGATTGGCCAAATGGGCCATCGAACTTGGAGGGTATGACATCGAATATCAACCCCGAACGGCTATCAAGTCTCAAATTTTGGCATATTTCGTGGCCGATTTCACGCCTGCCCTCTTACTCGAAGTACAAAAGGAACTCTTGCTAAAAACGGGTACATCGTCGAGGGTATGGACCCTCTTCACGGACGGTGCCTCGAATGTGAAAGGGTACGGGCTCGGTATAGTTTTAAAATCGCATACGGGAAACATCATTAGGCAATCTATCAAAACCTCAAAATTGACTAACAATGAGGCCGAGTATGATGCCATAATTGCAGGTCTCGAACTAGCCAAGGGTCTAGGAGAGGAGATCATTGAGGCCAAATGTGACTCCCTTTTGGTAGTAAACCAAGTAAATGGAAGCTTCGAGGTTCGAGAAGATATGATGCAAAGGTACTTAGACAAACTCCAAGTGACATTGCATCTCTTCAAGGAATGGACAATAGACCATGTATCTCGAAAACAAAATAGCGAGGTCGATGCACGCAAATTTCGGATCGTCGGTCGAAGAAGATGATATTGTCCCCGGGACTGTCGTCCAATTGTCGAGGTCAGTGATCGAAGAAGGCCATGCGGAATTAATTCAACAAGTTTGACGTGGGATTGGAGGAATAAGTATGTCAAATACTTGAAGCACGGGAAACTCCCCTCGGACCCAAAAGAATCGAGAGCCTTACGAGCCAAAGCAGCTCGGTTCTCAGTTGATGAAAATGGAACATTTTATAGAATAACCTTCGACGGACCACTAGAAATATGCTTGGGACCGGGTGACACCGATTATGTATTATGAGAAATCCACGAAAGCACTTGTGGGAACCACTCTGGTGCCGACTCTTTGATTCGCAAGGTTATTAGAGCAGGGTATTACTGGTATAGCATGGAAAAAGATACTACAGAGTTCGTTCGAAGGTGCGATAAATGTCAAAGGTTCGCACCGATCATTGACTTCATATGGGACCACATCGCATGTCGATTCGAGATACCCGCCGAGATAGTATGTAACAATGGGAAGCAGTTCATCGGCAGCAAAGTGACAAAATTTCTCGAAGACCATAAAATCAAAAGGATATTATCGACGCCCTATCACCCGAGCACAAATGGCCAGGCCGAGTCCACAAACAAAACTATCCTTCAAAACCTGAAGAAGAGATTGAATAATGCTAAAGGAAAATGGAGAGAAGTATTGCCCGAGGTGCTATGGGCATATCGAACAATGTCGAAGTCGATCACGGGGGAATCCCCATTTTCTTTGGTGTATGGGTCCGAAGTATTGATTCCGGTCGAGGTCGGGGAACCGAGCATCAGGTTTCAGCATACTACCGAGGTTTCGAACCACGAGGCCATGAACACTAGCCCCGGTTTTAAAGCACGCGTTGCACTCTTTTTCCTTTAGATCGGGTTTTATCCCAAATGGGTTTTACTGGCAAGGTTTTTGACGAGGCAACACCTATATGCTATATAAGGTAAATTCAACAAGTATTCAAGGTTTCTTTTCAATCAACCTCGAATACTGGGGGGCACCACCCTTGAAGGTTGCATTTTCGGAGAAAACAATTCATGTCAAGAGGGCCTCGATAGGAAAATGATGTAATGGGCCAAACGGTCAAATGAACTGTGTCCATGTAGAGCAGTCGATCCCCCAATGGCAAAAAATGTACGCATGTATCAGTTACTCAAAGAATCACTGTTATTATATCAAAACACTTTGTGTCCCAAAATAAGTCTATGATTATACGAAGCTTCATGCTTATAATTCTACAAGAAACGACCCGAGGGCCAGAATGCAAACGCACCCCGATTATTCGGGGACTATCATCGATAATCAACACATCGATTCATCGAGTACTCGAACTCATAAGACCTCAAAGAGGCATCTCCTCGATATAAAGGCCAAGGTCATCATACTCTAGGACTAAAGGCTATAGCCATACAAAAAGATACGATCATATAAAATGGCTATGGCCGAATTCATGCGGATCGGAGACGTCTGACTTCCGCCATAAAACTAAAGGCCTTCAAACACTTCGAAAAACCTATTAAATCAGGCTACCCTCGGCAAAAGCAAACGATAAAGGGCTTCGATAAAATCAGCCCTCGAATAAATCGGAGGCTTCGATAATATCATCCTTCGAAAAAACCTCAAGAGGTATTCGATTATTGGTGCACAACGAATTACAGATGAGGTTCCAATCAATCGAACCTTCAAAAAATCCAACAAGTACGAAGAACACATGCTAAGGCGTACCAAAGTTTTCACTAAGTCTTTAGCCGGAAAGAGGGAAAAATCATGCCATTTCAGAGGCCGAATTGGACAAACCTAAAAGAGCCTAAGGGCCAACCTAAAGAGCCTAAGGGCCAATATTTAGAGAGCTTAAATGCCGAAGCACATCGTGCTCGAGACCTTACCTAGCCTTCACCCCGAGCTAGAGTCAAACCAAAGAAAAAGCTCAGCTCGAAGATCGAACCTTAAGAGGACCTATTGTTGATCGTTGATCAAACATAAAACCTAAGGGTATTATATTCTAAGCCCAATAGGCAGACCGATTGTCTACAACACCAAATTTTGTTTCACAAATGAAGACAAAATGGAATTTAACAAGAAATGAAGATGAAACGAAAAAGTTTTGTATATTCAAAGGATGATTCAAAGGTACATTTATAAGAGCCCCACATAGGGCCCTTACACAAAAGAAAGAAAACAAAAGAACCTTATTACTTTCAGGGTCACTTTCTCGGAGGCAGTATCCACTAGAGCTACATCTTCGGTAGCCTCGTCTTCGGGGGCCTTCTCCTCCTCCTCCTAGGGGAATTCACCTTTGTTCTCCCTTACTCTTGGACGCGCTGGCAGAATCCTCGTCGGTGGAGAGAAATGCAGCTGCCTCTTCTTCTAGGGCCTTTACCTTCTCGATTTCGGCGGAAAGGTCGAAGCCTTTAGCATGCACCTCCTCGAGAGTATGCCTTCGAGACTCCAACTTAGCATGATTGATGCACATGTTAATTTGAGATCAGTCGCGATAGAGATCTCCTGAGCGCGAGCATTATCAGCAGCAACATCGGTTAGATATGAGGACACGAATGCATCAGCTTCGGACTTGACCTTAGCTAATTCAGCGGCCGTCTCAGTGTGAAGCTCCTTAAACCCATGGCTCTCCTATTTCGTACTATGAAGCGAGTGCTCAACCGAGGCCAATTTTTTCCAAAGAGTATCCTTCTCGGAGGCCAGACGATCCATATTTTGCTTCCACCCGAGGGTTTCAGCCTCTTTGTTCTTAAGCTCCTCCCGAGGTTGCTCCACCAAATCGGCCTTCTGATGAAGCTGCGAAATTAAAACATTAGACACAAAAGCAAGTAGACACAAAGTAAAGCCCACAAAGGCTATATTACCTATTCGATGAGCTCGACTAGCTCTTGGGAAGCCTCCTCCGAACTTGCTCGAAGATCGTTGAGTTCCCCCTCTCTTTTGGCATAGAGAGCCTTGAGTTCGTCCATCTCTGACATGAGCTTCCTGAGCTCATCTTCACAACGGGCAAGCTCAACCAGAAACTTGGAAAAAACTCGTTCATAGAGCATCACAGCCTTATCACGAAGAAAGGGAGTCAGAAAGGCAAGAATCAAACTCCAAATATAATTGTTAAGGCAAAGTTTACATGATTTCAAAGCTTCTCAGCCTCTTCGAATATGAACGAAGTGCCAAGGTCGGGGCCCTCTTCGATCCCGACAAGGCATTCTCCGAAAATCTCGTTCTCCCCGTGGTATGTTCCCATATCGGGAGTCTTCATATCTTGGGCATTCCGTATTTGCCCCGCAGAGAATAACGGTCATGGCGGAGAGTCATCCACATCAACCACCTGGAATGGTTCAACCAGGGCGTTCTCTCGCCTTCGAAGCACCCCACAGTTGGGCTCTTCGGGTTCATCGATCAAGTGCCCTATGGTATAAGGCGCTTTCTTGTCACTGGTCAGCTTGAGGACTTTGCACGAGCTCCCCTCAGAGACCTCCTCAGCATGAGACTGAACCACATCAGCAGCCCTCGGTTCAACAACCTTTGGAGCATCGGTGCTTCCTCTCTTCCGAATCACTACAGGGAGATCATCATCTTCTCCCTCTGCATCGTCTCCTTCTTCCTCCTCAACATGAAGACGTTCGGAGTATCCGGAGTTAAGTCCACCGTATCGACCTTAGATTTTTGGACCTTGGTTTTCTTTGGCTTCGGAGAGTTCGTCGGCGACCCCCTCTTCCTTTTCTTGTCTTTGGCGGGTTTTGGGTTTTTTTTCTCACCGGCTGGGGATGGCCTCATCAAAATAGCGTCTTCGAGGCCTGCACAAATGAAAAATTAAGTATTTTGCTTAAGAGTATTTCGCTAAGAGATGCAAATAATAAAATCTCACCGTGATTTTTGGCCTCCCATCGGCCTTTGGCTATGTTACACTCCACATTTTCGTATATGAAAGTACGCCATAAATAAATTGACGAGAGCTCAGAAATGAGATGTTACGTCCAGTATTTTTTTTTTACGTTAATGTTTCGTCGTAAGTTAATCAATGTAAGCTCGGGAATGAGATTATTTTGGGATTATAAGTATTATGCTATTCGAACAAGTGATGAGAATATTCATGAAAGAGAGAGGGTAAACAAATCGGAGAAAATGAAATTCCTCAAAGTTTGACAATTTGGGATAAAATATGGTCTGAGCTATAATATCTGGTATTTATAATTTATTACCATAACAGGTACCATATGACCATCATAGTAGGATGTATAAAGTGTATTAAAAATAAGTAGAATTTTAAGTAATTGAAGACAATTCTTAATTATGCGGGTAATTGATTAATTACCATGTAGCGGGATATTACCCACTTAAATTAATTAAATTTTTTGGATAAATATCAAGGAAAACACGTGGAAGCTAGCCACATTATAAAGAAATGACTAAGGGTCACTCCTTAATTAGGTGTCATAAAGTTACATATTCTTTCCAATTCCAAGAATTTCCAATAACTCTTCGCCTTTATGATTTCATTTCTTGAGAACATGAGCCATATCACAAAAGCTTTCAACGGATTTCATTTCCCATGTCTTGAATACAAAGACACCTCACTTTCTTTATACTTCGTAAACAATCAAGACAATTAGCCACTCCTACAATCTGCCACTCTCACAAATTAGAAACATTAGCCATAAGTTGATAGTTAAGAAGAAAAACAAACGTTAGCCATTCTTATGATTTTCAACAAAAACGTGAATTATTGCAACTAAAGGAAATCCAACGAGAATTGATAGTAACTTAAAATTTTGCGGTTTTAAGGGAGTGCGGTGCAACCTTTTCCAATAACATCAAACGGTTTTTTCCCCTACTTCAGGTATGTTAAGGCTATCCCTCTTTCTTTTCGCATGATCTATACGACACAAACGAAACGAGCAAATCCGCAATTTCTATAAATGATTCTATTCTAGAAATACTAGAGATGCTTATGTTCTTGATTCTCCATGCGTCATATTATTCTATCATATGTTCACGGGTCTTAGAAAATATTTAAGTTGATAAATTTTATTTCATGGTATTAGTCAGAGAAATAATGGTCTTATGACGTACCGAGAAATTTTGTTATTAACGTATATCATATGTATTTCATGCATTTCAAACGCCAAGATTGGTCAAACGAAACCCGGGACAAACAAAGCCAATCCCCTCTTTAGAATATCTGATTTTCGGTACATATAAGATCTGATTTCAAATGGCGAAATGGCGATTTGGACTGTTGAACCTCCCATTCCCGCCCAAAGGAACCAAGAACCCTAATTTTACACCTACGAATACTAGATTTGGTAGAGATTTTCGGGACTTTATGGGAGCCGCCCCCTCGATTCCCCTTCCAAGAGCTCTGAGCCGCCCCTCCTTTAACCTTGTTTTAGCCGCCATTCCTACCTCTCAAAATTTCCTTCTTTTTAATCTCTCAATTCTGTTGGTTGTTAACCAAAACAGAAACCTTTTTTATTTATTTGTCCCAGCGATTAACGTTGGTTCGAGATGGCGAGTCCGAGCTCCGCCTCAATTTACTGCCCTGCAAAAGGTCAGTGATTTCGAGCTATAGCCCCTTTTAAATTTGATGTCGTAGAAAGCACGTTAATAGGCAGTGTATATATTCAATTTATATATATTTCTGTGGCTTAAGATTTATGAGAAATCATGTTCTAGGGTTTTAAGCTAGAGATTATGTCCTTAGGAAAACTTGCGTTCTAGACTATAATTCGAAATGTGGCTCACTAATATCTTGACCAAATGTTTATACGAAAAGTCTGTTTTGTTCTATTTTATTTTCATATTAGCTTTAGTTTATTATGTTTCCCTTATTTGTAAGTTTCATGAGCATAGGACATTCTGTTTTGTTCTTGAATTTTTGAAGGCAAAAATTTCTGTCTAATCCACATGACTCGTGAATATAAGTTTAAATCTATCATTTATGCTCATCTCACGTGTTGTGTAAAAGAGGAGGATAGTCTTCTGTTTTAGAAGTCAAAACTTTCAAGCTTTTTCTATAAAAGAAATTGTTAGCTTTGACTTATTGCTTGATGACAATTAAATCTGAACTTGCTGTGGTATTTAGAACCTTCATTATTGAATATAGTTATTCTGTCATGACACTAAGATGAAGTTTGGATTTTATAGACTTAAGTCAAAACATTTTGTTAAAAATACATGTGCCTTTATATAAAAATAAATATTAGTAACTACTTATGTGTTTTGCTATTAGGCGTTGATATATTATATGTACCAATTTAAATAGCTTTGTAGAAGTAGGAAACACTTTCTGCTTGTTGGATTACTTTTTGCTCTTAAAAGACATGTTAAAATGATGCCTCCCATTTCGAATACTGTTTATATATAATCTGGTACTCTTCTTGGGTTTCTGGACTGTTGCAGAGTAAAACAAATAGTTATACTCTTGTCTTGCGTGTTCCATTCTTGTATTGAATATTTGCCTCTAATTCTTTATTTTTTCCCTTCTTTTGCATGTACACTTTGGAGCAAATGGAGTCTTAATTCGAGACTCTCGCAGTGGAGTCGCATAGAGACTCAACGCTACTACCACGGCATGTGAGTCATCACATTACATACCATCTTTCTTAGAACAACGGATAGCGACAAAAACAAGCGAAACGCTTGGGACGCCTATGGCGTTCTTCTTCTTTTAATTCTTTTGCCATTCATTTTATCTAACTTTTGCTATTGTTAATTTGCTTGTGTATTTGGATTTTTTCTCAAGTTTGAATTTAATTATTGTAGTTCTTTGTTGCACTTATATCACATAGGATATGGTAATTAGAATAACGAATCTAAGATCGAAAATCGGATAACTTTTTTTACTTAGCTGCCATTAGAGTATTCATTTTCTAGTAAGTTTAATATTTTACTTTAAACACTTTTTTGATATGAGAAGTCAAGTTGGTTTCAAGAGAGTCAGCTAAGTATTTTTGGAAGTAAATGTGTGAACAAATGATTTTTTTTTATTTTTTTTTACAAACTCTTTGAGTCTATCTTTTGAAGTTGATTTCAATCATCTAATGAAGATGTGATTTCGCCAAGATAAAAACACGAAGCCTATGCTTACTTTTTAACAAAATGAATACTTATCTGAAAAACTTACTTTTCAAATGATACTAGTTACTTGGCTAATTTAGTCACTGCTTTCTCATCCTATTTTTTGATCATTTAATAATTTCAGATACTAATAACTATGAGTTATTGTTACTTATATTTTGTGACAAAATTTTTTATTAACCTAAGTTTGACCGATTAACCATTTTAATGAATCTTAAAAAGGTGCCTTACCCCTTCCTTTGAAGATAACAAGAACCCTTACCTAGAATTTCTAAAACTACGCGGATCATATAAAACAAAGTTAACTTTAAATTGGTGTCCTAATTCACCTTTAAAATAATTAGGCAGCGACATCTCTTTAATTAATTAAACCTTCAGAATTACCAATATGTTATACTCTAGTTTGACCTGTGTTAAAATGGGGTATAACAACATGGCGACTCTGCTGGGGACTTTAGATTCTAAACCATAACAAACTTAAGTTAATAATAAAATTGAGGTGTGATTGTTTATGATGCTTATTTGAATTGCCTTTTTTCTCGTATGAATTGTTTATTTATTATTATTGCTTTATATAAACTGTCATTCCGTTATGCTTCTTCCACCCCTGGAAAATTCACGCAAAGCACACATTTAACGGTTACGTGGTTTGCGGCCGTTCACTTTTCAAAAATACCTTTTAGGGAAAAGTTCGTGAGTAAGTCGATCAGCGGTGCAGTCGACTGTCACGGTTTTCCACTCTTAAGTTGTCCATTTGGGAGAAGACCAGTCTAGAAAACACACTCTTAGTCAACTTAAGATAAAGCTAAACCAACACCCTTTTAAGAGCATGCATCATTTTAACCTTAGGCGATTTAATACCAGAGGTGTATTAAATCCATTAGTTAACCTCACCTAAATGTCCAAGGGGTTTTCAACTCCAAGTGACACCTTATCACATATGTGCATTATTTGAGGGGTGAACATGCCAATTATGTGGACCACTTGCTCTAAATTAATTAAATCCTAGGTAATGGAGCATAACTAATTTTTTGATGATATATGAAAATTTTCAAATGACATAATCGAGCGTAACATCGAGAAGTTTAAACATGACGAAATATCTTTTATTATACTTTCTTTTAAATTTTTATTACAAAAAAAAAAGTTTAAGCAATTTATTATTATTATTATTATTATTATTAAAAAAGTTTTGAAAAATAGAATTGTTTAATTAATTTAAAGCAATGGAATGACACATAATGGCATATTTGTCCTTTAATACACGTTAGGCCTACCTTTGGCACAAAAGGTCCTTTATATTAGGACACGCTATTATTTGTTAAGATGTGGAATGTGTCACATGCTTTGCTTGCTTACTTGCTACGTTGGCTATTTGCTTATTTGCTAGGTTGCTTACTTGACTTTATTATTTGTACTAACATTTTTGTTGTTTTGCAGAAGATGAAAGTATTGACTATCCAACTTGGTTACTTCTTTATTTAAATAAATACTTTATTTGTTCATATATTTTTTGTTTACTTATTTTAAATCATCCTTTTGACTTAATAATGATAATAATAATAGCCACTAATTATTCTGCGCTTAGCGCTCTTTAACAACTCTAGAGTACCGCTTAGTCCGTAATTTCTCTTAGTCCACTCTCATTCTTAGAATCTAATTAAGATATATTTTAGTCTTTGAGTATGATCTTCTATTATTCATAAGGTAGGATGTTTTGTCCGCAAACTTTTCAAAAGCTCGGTTCATCATGAAATCACTCAATATTCGTGCTTTAACTAGCTTTAAGAATTTTCTTTAACCAACAAGGTGTTTAGTAAGATTTCATTAAAAAAAATAGTGTAATCGCTTATGCTTAGGTACAATAATTTGCCCACTTAATTTTCCGAGTCAATTTTATTTGCATCCCTTTCTTTAAATATGGTTACATATTTTTAAAATATTGTCAATCGTGCCTCACATAATTTTTCAATTTGTCCATGTCCTTTTCACACAAGCATAAACTTCTATCTTTTCTCATAGCTCTATTTTTTCTTAAAATTTATTTAGCATTCTACCTATATTTTGAATTTCAACCTTCGTGCCAACTCTCATTTACAAATTGGTAGATGTCCAAATTTGTGCAATCTACCAAGCAATAGAAGGCCGCTATTTGTCCAATTTGCACCGCCAAAATTATTCTAAATTGTCATCTAGTCAATTCAAATATTCGTATTACTATTTCGGGTCGTCGAGACTAATCTTCACGCACCCCGCTAATTCTAAGTTTTGACATATGTGTTGAGGAACCATCCCACAATCTCAAAACAAATATCGTATTCCAGGCCTCGACAACTTTATGATTTGCCAACTCTAAAAAATAATAATAGAGTCATTTCATGTCTAATTGACTCTTATATCCTAATCAAGTATCTTAATTGTGAGCTTGTCGATATTCAAACAACCAAAAATTATTTTCAACATCAAAATTATCCATCTTTGGCCTCTTTGAAGCATAGTCCATACAAGGCTCGATCTTTTATAATAGATTATTTTTTAATTTCCTCAAAGAAGGAAATTGGGGCAGAGTTGCTTTTTATGCAAATTGATCAGCTTTAAAGAAATTGATTATGCTCGCATAGGACATCATGCCATGGAGTAATAAAAAAAAATCCTAAAGATTGGGACAATTTTTTTAAAAAATGTCTAGAGTCATGCAAGGAAAAAGACTTTTGCTAGAGCTAAAGCTTTGATGTTCGACATAAGTCAGCCCTTCATAAAACTTCAAATCATTCCGCTTCCATGTCAATAAGTCTCGTGCATTAGAGCCCTCTAGATAACAAGTCAATCTCGTCCATCCATTTTGCAACTTAGGCCATCGTTTCCAGTTTAGGGCTCCTACTTAACCATATTATGATTTAATCTATCTAGTTATATGCTTTATTATTTTGTGCATTTATTTCATTGTGGTGAATACGCTAACTCTTTGCTTTTGTTCAAAAGTTTTATTTTGCCTTAAAAGGTTGCCTAGCATTGAACACTGTTTTGGCTGCGTATCTGCATAAAGGACGAAGCTATAATGGTAGACCGATTTGAAAAATTCAGTACTGGTAAGGGACTATTGCAAGCACAAACTGATAGTACCAACGCGGATGTGGTGATAAGGAAAGTGTTGGTCAATTTGGGAAACACTTTCAACTTACTTCCAAACACAACCTCCATTTTTAGCTCAAACTGAAATATTTGCTTAACCATATCTCCCTGACCATCTCCTGCTTATGCAATCCCTACACAACTGCCATCAACCTGCAACCCCAATCAAGTTATGATAATGCCTCCTATAAACACAACTCCATTTGAGGAGGACAAGCAAAAACGACTAGCGATATGCTCGTATAGGAGACCTAAAAGATTAACGCAACAGATTTGCCGTGAAAATTTGGAAAAGGAACTCCATGATTTGAAGAAAGCCATTGGAGGAGAATTGCAATCAAGAAATTACCAAAGTCTAAGATATGAAGACTTATGCTTGCAGCCGAATGTAGAACTCCCACCAGGATACCAGGTGCCAAAGTTTAATACTTTCATTGAAGGGAAATCCTGTTGCTCATTTAAAGGACTATTGTAGCATATTACTTGGTATCGAGCACAATGAGGCCATTCAAATGAAGTTATTTATCCAAGCTTATCACGGCCTGCACTTTTTTGGTACACAAAACAAGACTTTAGAAAATGGCACACGTGGGATGATATGGCTCATGATTTTGTAAAGAAATATGAGTTCAACCTTGGAGTCGATCCAGACATGCATAGCCTGTACAAAATAGAGAAAATGCCACATGAATCTTTTCAGGATTATGCAATAGGGTGGAGAGTTGAAGCTTCGAAGGTGCACCCTCCGCTATCCGAAAAAGAGTTGAACTCAATCTTCATTGACATCCAAAATGGCATATATTATGAAAAGCTCGCTACTGTGAACGTGCATAATTTCTCTGACGTAATTAGAGTCGGGGAATTCTTAGAAAGCGGCATCAAAGAAGGAAAGGTTAGCGTACAAACTATCAATCATGCCTTACAACCAGAGATGCTAGAAAACTGGAAAGGTAAAGAGAAGGAAAATGCCTCAGTTGCCATGACTATGCATCCACCGCAATGCCATCATGATCACAAGCTCTTGCAAAATCATGCCATCTCTAACGCCCGTAACATGCATCTCTAGCCTCCTCGTCAACAAAGCATTCAACATCAACATCATCAAGTATAACCCGCTTCTCACCAATCAAAGAAAAGGAAGCCTCGCAACTTCACACCTCTGACTGAATCAATCTCTAGCATATTCGCTCGATTGAATGCCTCGGGAATTATGCAACCAAGAAAATGAAGAATTTTTGACCCTTCACATCCATTATTTGATCCTTCCAAGTATTGTGCTTACCATTCAAATACTCAAGGCCATGATACAGAAGAATGCCTAGCATTAAAGCATAAGATTCAGAATATGATTTATGCTAACAAATTTCAAGTGCACTTACCAGTTCGAACAAACATCTCAAATGCAACTAGCAGCAGTACAAGCAATACACCTAGCGTGGTCGGGCATTCGAAGAAGAAACGTCGTTTGAACAAATGACAAGACTAGTTCACCCTGTCTTGTTGGAATTATCATTCTATAGAAGCACCCTATGAGTAGCTTTATTGTGTAATCATGCTTCTGTAATGAACTACGTTTCGACCTGATTCTCGTTTAAGAGGGGATACGTAGGCAGCCCTATAGGTTTGGTCTCATCATAATAAAAATCCTATTTACCCCAGAATCCAAAATCGGGGCAGATATCACAGAAGGATCACCATCATTTGGCAAAGCAGAAAATGAAATCCCGAGCTACATATTTGTTACAAGCACAACAGCAAATTCCAGGATGTCATAGAAACAAGTTGCAAATTCAAAGCCAAAACTTTGACGTTCAATGCATGGCAACCACTTTCTTTTAGACTAACGAGTTTTCTTTGAGTAATGCAGGGGCATATTTTAGCTATTCTTGATCAATATTACACGCTATCGCAAAGCTCAGCACCAAGTCAGAAGTCGCAAGATTCATGCAACGCAAAGGATGAATCCAAGCCAGCACAAATCAAATTCGGCAACTTATAAGTTTTCTTTGAGTGCAGGAATTTATTACTAGAAAAACTTCAGTATGAAGATCCAACAACGGTTAGCATTGCACCAGGAACATTCACTACTACAAAGGCATTGCATCAAGTACTCTGCATCGCATCATTTGCTATTGCAAATTTATTGCACCAAGCTCTCTGCATTGCACCATCAATATACGTTACTTCGAAGTAACCATAGCAAGATTTTGCACCGCATTATACAACTACAAACCAAGCATCGCACCAAGCTTCTGCACCGCACCAATGTTTAAAATTGCGAATCAAGCGCCATGCATTCAGGTTCGTCCACCTAATAACAGTACAATGAGGTAGTCCACCTGATTAATAGGACATAAGGTCGCCCGTCTGATTAATATGACATGAGGTAGTCCACCTGACTAATAGGACATGAGGTCGTCCACCTACTTAATAGGACACGAGGTTGTCCACCTAATAATATGACATGAGGTAGTCCGCCTGATAAAAGGACATGAGGTAGTCCGCCTGATAATAGGACACAAGGTTGTCCGCCTGATAATAGGACACAAGGTTATCCGCCTGATTAATAGGACATAAGGTCATCCACCTGATTAATAGGACACGAGGTAGTCCACCTGACTAATAGGACATGAGGTCGTCCACCTACTTAATAAGACACGAGGTTGTCCACCTAATAATAGGACATGAGGTAGTCCGCCTGATAATAGGACATGAGGTAGTTCGCCTGATAATAGAACACAAGGTTGTTCGCCTGATAATAGGACACAAGGTTATCCACCTGATAATAGGATATATCGGGTCTATCCGCCCTCAAATAGGATATATCGGGTCTATCCGCCCTCCAATAGGATATACCGGGTTCATCCGCCCTCAAATAGGATATTTTGTGTTAACCACCCTCGAATGGAACATATCATGGCCGTCCGCCTTCAAATAGGACCTATAGGTTAATCCTTCCTCAACAAGGACATTAATTTATTTCGAAACAAGTGGTCACAATTGCATAAGCATTGCTGAAACATTTTATCATTCATAAATCATTGCCAAATGCATTTATCTTTATAAACTAAATTTTCATGTGCCATTGCCGACCATGAAATATGTCACCATACGATTATATTTTTTATATGTTTGTACGAAAAGTTCGCTTTCATATGAATTGTCGCCTAAATATTATTTTCATAAGATTACTTTTATGCCCTATTGCATGTTATTTCCTAACAAATATTTTTAGCATTGTTAAGCTTTGCAGGAAATATAGCACAACGTGGAACTATATCTTAGCAGTGAACTGGGGCAGCTTGTTAGGGAGGAATACCAAACTCTCCAACAAAGGTCAAGAATCTACTTCGAACTTCGCTCGGCCTCGCTCTCAAAATTTCTAATCAAAATCCTTATTTCAAACATCTTTTCCTATCATGACCAACCCAGTGTTAACACGCGGTGTCTCCATAATCTGACACTGGGGTAGTATTTTTAGGATCAATATTATTCGTTGAGTCCTACTCCAAGGTACCAGAAGTCTTGAACTACATATGGCCTGATTCTCGTGAAACCCGAGATATGTAGGCAACTCGAAATCGGAGTTCGGACGAAATCATTTTCTATGTCCCCTTTGTCCCATTCCAACTTTAATGGTCGGGATAAAATTGGTTACGAAGTCAATTTCTTTGTCCGAAAACTCTTTCATCATCTCCGGTCAAAGAGGGACAGCTGTGTGAAGAAAGTAATGTAAGGGCCATTTTAGATCTTTCATTCGGCCAACTTACCAAATACACAACCCATGTGTGATTCAAAATTAGTCCAAGTAGTAGCCCAAACTCAATTAGCCCACCTAAACAACCTAAGTGCCTACAAGACCAATCCAATCCAAGACATAAACTCCATATCTAGCCCAATACACATAAACAAGGGTCAATTCTTCTTCCAAACCTAATTATCGCCCCTCTTGGTTACCTTCTCCATTTTTAGATAATTCCAAATAACTTCAACACTAATCAGAAGATGTACACCCCCATTTTATGCAAGTTTTTGTGCATCGTCATGTTTTCCTTCTCTCTTCTGTTTTCTTTCTTCATTTTTTTAGCGAGTACAGAGATACATGACAGAGGAATCTGACTATTTTGGGCTATCAACGTCTCTTTTCAATCACGGGTCTTGTTTTCTTCTCTGATTCAACGGTTGTATTTTGAAATCAAACCCCCTACACGTGACTCTCTGGCCGATTTTGAATCTGTCCGCCTAAATGAAACTCTAGGGTCTCAATTCTGCCTATAAATACTTATATGCTAGGCCTCTTTTGAGGGGGTCAGAGGGAGAGCATGGGAAAAATCTCAAAAAAAAATTCAATTTATATCATATTCTGCTTTTCTTTTAGTATCAAGCTTTACAATCAGTGGCTCAATATTTAGTCTTCATTTTTTATATTCTCGACGAATAAGGAGTTGTAGAGCAGAAACGACCTCGCAAGCCCCATTCACTGCGCCCAAATGGGTCAGTGATTTTTCTTTTCACTTGATATTTGTGAATCTGGATTTTTGGATCAATTCATGTTTTCTTCCGAGCTTTAGTTTTGTCTTTGTTTTTCCCTTTTATGTGTGAATAGATTCCATAAAAATAGGAATTTAATATGCCCTTTTGGTTGATGGTTAGTGTTCTGTCTTTATTGCTTTTTAAAAGAAATTATGTGTTAAATATAGTTGTTGTTCATTTTGGAAAGCACGTATTAAGATGTTTTGTTTACCTGTTTAATGAAGAATCTATGTGTTAGTTGTTGTTCAAGAAGTAAAAATTTACTTGTCCGTTCATAAATAAAGTTTGTTGATAGGTTTGGACTATCTAAAGTTTATGTGCCTTAAAACATTTATGGTAATTGAGAAAGAATGGAGAATGCATCACGTGACGAACATACACTTTAGATCTTGATTGTATTCTATCCCAAATTTAAGTAGGTATAACTTTTTAGCGTGATCAAATGATATAAAATCCCTTTAAATGCTAAAATCAGCTCTCGAAGGATTTTCCCCTTTTAAAGGATATGCGAAAAGAGTATTAGTCAAGAGATCATTCATGATTATTTGTTTCAAGTATTGTATGCTCTAAGTGTAATTATAGAGATCCTTATGTGTATGTTAGAAAACATATTTTTAGGGAGTAATTCCATGACTAGTTCATCGTCGAAGATTTGAAGTGTATGCTTGATTTTTCTATAATATCATATGCCTATAAAATCATGAACGGTTCTATCGTATAGGAATCTGTTAAGAATAAATAGCATATTGTGATGGATTAGATGTGATGTAGCTGCCTTAGATTTGCTCTATAAGCTTTCATGATCTAAATTCTACTCTAAGAATATTTGACTGGCTACGAAAAATAGTGCACTGATGCTTGTGGTTTCTGTTTTATTCTCATTATTTCATAGAGTGGAACTACTAATGTGGAGAAACTTTCATATCACCATTCATAAAACACACCTGCAACTAAAAAGAATAGTCTATTAGATAGTATAACTTAGAAGATGTCACTTCTAGGTTTAAGTCCATAGCATCAGTTTCTTGCTCAGAACTTAGCAACTACTCTAACGTTTAGCAATGACCTTATTTGGATAGCTATAGCATATTTGTAGTAGTATGTCATTCGGTGATATAACATTCTCTGTATCTTGGTACCTACTCTTTGTCTATTTTCTTCTTCTAGCAAGAATGTGTTTTCTCCTTCTAATTTTCTTTTTTTTTCATTTATTTGCATATACACTTGGAGCGAAAATGGAGTCTCACTCGAGACTCAACACTACAAGTATGGAGCCATCACATCTCATACCATCCTCTTTAGAATGTACTCTTTCAGCATGAAATCAAGCGAGTTTGCTTGGGGCGCATATGACATTTTTCTTATTTTATTTTTATGTTATCATTTATTTTGTCTAACCTTTCTTTATGGTTGTCGATTTATTTGTGTTTGGGATTTATCTTACGCTTAGCATAAGATTAACAGTGAAGTCTATTTAATCATTCAGGATCCTGGTCTAATTATTAATAAACCTTTTTTCCATCACATAGAATAATGCATCTAGATATGAAGACTTAAAATCAATTACTAATTGCAGTTTTTATTCTCAAATGTTTAAAAGCTAGTTAGATGATTTGTTAAACATCCTAAAGGAAAAATCAATCCTTGATATTTCCATTATAACCAAAATTGATTTTTCTTTGCTTTAGGCTTTTAAAAAGGGGTTTAGAATTTGCTGCATTTTCCAACAAAATCCAAATCCAAATTGATTTCAAACTTGACAACAGATTAGAGTTCTTAACTGAGTTGTCCTATTTGACAACGGATTTTTGTCTTGATTTATTCCTATATTTTAATCTTAAGGTTGGTTTTGAATTACTCTTTTAAAATCATTTCAAGAGTTATTTCGCATCTAGCTTATAGCCATATACACTTTTAGTTAATCACTTAGTAATATATTTAACAAATAGGTTTACATTAATTAACCTAAGTTTAGCCTTAATAACCTTCCCTATAAGATTAATTAGAACTCTTACCTATAATCTTAAAAGTTAAGCAGACCATATAAAATAGAGCTAACTTTAAGCACTACTTAGTTAAAATTAGTGTCCTAATTCACCGTTAAAATAATTAGGTGGCGACTCTTTTAATCAATTAAACCTTTCAAATTACCAATATGTTATACTCTAGTTTGACCCGCGTTAAAATGGGTTATAACAACTCGAACGTTATGTAACCGTACCCCAATTACCGTTATCCTTTGTAACGCCTCATTAATGTCATAATTAGTCATTAATGAGCAACCGTAGCAAAAGTTGTAGGTTATAAGAATCTCCTATATAAGGGGGAAGGGGGGAATACAGCGTGTAAAAGCATCTGATTCTCGAATATAATTGACTTCGCTTTTCTATATTTATGCAATATTGTCTGTTATTCATTTTTCTCTATTTCCTTGATTATCACTAACCCGTATTCATCTTAAGAATAAGCTTTAGTCAAAGGGTCTAATTCTTTGGTTAAACAAATTGGTTCTGTTACCGGGAATCTAATAATCTTTGTTTCCTTTTCAAGTGATATCCTCTGAACTATGTCAAACTCCAATGACAACAACCAGCAAAGGAGTGGAACCCCAGTTCCATAGCCTTCAGGAACCTCACGTGGTTCAAGGGAACAATCCCCAGAAAGATCCAATAGCAACAATGGTGATAATGATCAAACTGTGGAACAAGATCGTGTAAAGCAAATGATTGCAGAGTATGTGAGCCAAGCTTTGCAAGAATTTACGAGAGGATTACCGGTAGCGTTACCTACACCGCTGACGCCACCCCCCAATAATATCATCACCATGGAAAATCCTCAATCCGGGTTGGCAAACTCAGGAAGAGGAGATACTCCGAATGAATCTCTCGAAACGAGACCAGGTATATCTAATAACTCAGAATTACAAAATTTACTGCTAACCATGCAGAAACAGATGAAGGAGCAGAACGATCGCATCGAACAAATTCCTGGAGTACCACCTATCATCAAAGGCATTGATGTTGATAGATATTCTCAACAACCTTGGAAGCCAAGTGCGGCACCCTTGCCTATACCCAAGAAGTTTAAAATGCCTGACGTTCCCAAATATGATGGAACAACTGACTCACGTGACCATGTGACTGATTTTACTACTGGGGTAAAAGGCAACGACTTAACAAAATAAGAGATTAAATCAGTCCTTGTCAAAATATTTGGGGAAACACTTACCAAAGGGGCCCTAACCTGGTATTCTCTTCTCCCTAAAAATTCTATTGACTCTTTCGCTGAGCTTGCAGATTCGTTTATAAAAGAACACTCTGGTGCACAAAAAATTGAGAAGAGAATGGAAGACATATTCAAATAAAACAAGGAGATACAGAACTACTCTGTGAGTTTGTAGACAGGTTTCAACGAGAAAGAATGTAGTTACCCAGGGTGCCTGATAAATGGGCAGCCATGGCATTTGCAAGAAACCTAAACGATAAAAGCTCATAAGCCACGAGACTACTTAAGGAAAGTCTAAGAGAATTCCCCGCTGCAATATGGAACGATGTATATAACAGGTACAGTACTAAACTCAGAATAGAAGAAGATATCATTGCTCATTCGAGAGATGAAGATCATTCCAGATCCAGGCATCCAGAGTCAGATAGAAGATCAGGTAAAAACATGTACGATCCTTACTTAGGACCCTCGGGACGCGATATTCGCCCCAGGTTCAAAAACACTAGGTCGGACTATAGATCACAAGGAAGAGACGTAGTCTCATCCTCCTCTAGATCCAAAAAATATCGAGATGAACGACCTAGAGGTAATACTCAAATTGGGGATCATACCTTTAATGTAAGTACTACTGAACTTGTCTCAATATTGAGGAACATGGGAGACAAGGTTAAGTGGCCCAAAGAGATGCGGTCAAATCCAAGTAGAAGGAACCCAGATCACTGGTGTGAATTCCACAATGATCATGGGCACAAAACTGCGGATTACAGATTTTTATAAGGTGATTAACAGAATTGTTTAGTGATAAAGGTAAACAGGCATATATGAGGAATAGACAGGAGCTCCCAAGGCCTCCTTCTCCAAAATAAACCATCAACGTGATACACAGAGGTGAAGAAGTAAACAGAGTGATCTGAAAAAAACCACAAAATTCACAATTACACATGGGAAACGGGCTCGTGAAAATATTGAAGAAGACGATATAACTTTTGATGATGCATATATCGGCGGATTCATGCTTCCGCACAATGATGCTCTTGTAATATCTTTACTTATTCATGACACTAACGTAAAAAGAGTGTTGATTGATCCAGGCAGGTCAGTCAACATCATTTTGCTAAGAGTCGTAGAAGAAATGCTATTGGGGAGTCAAATAGTTCCAAGGGCACGAGCCATATCAGGGTTTGAGAACTCTACGGTTATAACAAAAGGAGAAATTGAGCTTAGCACTTATGCCGAGGGGGTGATCAAAAGTACCAGGTTCCAAGTCATCGATACTGACATGGCTTATAACGTGATCGTGGGAAGGCCATGGATCCACGAAATGAAATCGATACCCTCCACGTTGCATCAGGTAATTAAATTCCCCTCTGAATGGGGGATTCAACAAATCAAAGGCGATCAGCAGACCGCAAGAAATATAAACTCTGTGGTACACTACAACAAGANCTAGAAGCTATTCCATTATCTGAACAAAAGCCTGAGCAGAAAGTGTATATAGGCACGAGATCTATCATTCGTACATGTTAAGCTAATAAAGTGATGACTCATAAACTAAACTAAATGAAGATCTATCATTCGTACCTGTTAAGCAGAAGAAAAGAAAGCAAGGACCATTCAAAAACCAAGTGATTGACGAAGAAGTACAAAAACTTATGAGGATTGGTTCGATACGAGAGGTAACGTACCCTAACTGGCTAGCAAACACCGTGGTAGTACCTAAAAAGAATGGCAAGTGGGGAGTATGCGTAGATTATACTGACTTAAATAAAGCATGCCCCAAAGATTATTCTCATTGCCACATATAGATTAAATGATTGATGCCACATCAGGTCATGAATTATTGAGATTCTTAGATGCATATTCTGGAATCAGATTAAAATGAATCCCTCAGATGAGGAAAAAACTTTCTTCATTACAAACAGGAGGACTTACTGTTATAAAGTTATGCCTTTTGGCTTAAAAAACGCTGGAGCCACCTATCAAATATTAGTGACTAAAATGTTCCAAGAACATCTTGGAAAGACGATGGAAGTCTATATTGATGATATGTTGGTAAAATCAACACAAGCACAAGACCATTTCCAGCATCTCTCTACTACTTTTGATATTTTACGCAGGTATAATATGAAGTTAAATCCAGAGAAATGCGCTTTTGGAGTGCAATCAGGTAAATTTTTGGGTTTCCTTGTATCAAACAGAGGAATAGAGGTAAATCCCGCTCAAATTAAAGCTATAGAGGAAATACCTGATATTTTAACAAATAAAAAGGAAGTTCAAAGACTAACAGGGAGAATAGCAGCTTTAGGAAGGTTTATTTCTAAGTCTACCGAAAAAAGTTTTAAATTCTTCTTAGTTTTCAAAAAGCAGAATCAGTTCGAATGGACTGAAGAATGTCAACAAGCCCTCAAGAATCTGAAGATTTATCTATCGAAACCACCACTTCTTTCAAAGCCAAAAGAAGGGGAGATATTGTACATCGACCTGGCTGTCTCAAGAATTGATGTAAGCGCAGTACTGGTAAGAGAAGAAAAAGGTAAACAATCACCTATCTACTATGTAAGTAAAACTTTGATAGATGCTGAGACTAGATATCCACATCTGGAAAAGTTAGCCTTAGCTTTAATAATGGCATCTAGAAAATTACGACCATATTTTCAATGCAACCCGATCACCGTTGTGACCTCATATCCTTTAAGAAATATTCTACATAAACATGAATTGTCAGGAAGATTAGCCAAGTGGGCCATAGAATTAAGTGAGCAGGAAATAATCTATCAGCCTAGGACTGCAATTAAGTCTTAAATACTAGCTGATTTTATTGCTGACTTTAGTAATAGCATTATACCTGAAGTAGAAAAAGAGTTACAACTCTTTAACAGTGCTAATCCAGGCCTTTGGACCTTGTTCACCGATGGTTCTTCCAATATAAAAGGTGCAGGCTTAGGCATAGTCTTAATATCACCCACGGGGTGAAAAGACACGGTAAGATATCAAGTGTTATCCTATAACTAACAATAAAGCAGAGTACGAAGCTAGTATTGCAGGCTTGAACTCGCACGGGAGCTCTCAATCGAGCAAATTGTGATCAATAGCGACTCCCAACTGGTAGTAAATCAGATACAGGGGACTTACATCGCTCGAGAGACTAGAATGCAACAGTATCTTGAAAAAGCACGAGAGCTCGTGAGACAATTCAAAACATGGAAAGTAATGCAAATACCTAGAGAGGAAAAAGCAGAAGCAGATGCATTAGCTAACCTCGCAGCAGCCACGGAAGTAACGAACAAAGACAATGCAATTGTCGTCCAACTATTTCGTTCAATAATAAAATAGGACATGAATGAGGTAACTTTCAACAACTTAACCTGGGGCTGGAGAAACGAAATTCTTAATTTTTTGCAGAATGGCACCGTACCTGAAGACAAGAAAGCAGCTCAAGCACTTTGCCGCAAAGCTGCACGGTACTGCCTTATTCACAACTCACTTTATCGCAAGATGTTCGGAGGACCCCTAGCTAAATGTCTCGGACCTAACCAAACGAAATCTGTGATGAAAGAAGTCCACGAAGGACACTGTGGAAATCACTCAGGGGCATGATCCTTAGTGAAAACCCTAATCAGAGCTGGATACTATCGGCCTAAGATGGAAGAAGAAGCCGAAAACTTCGTATCCAAATGTGACAGGTGCCAAAGGTTTTCCAATAACATGCATCAACAAGCGGAATTATTGCATCCAATAATATCCCCATGGCCTTTCATGAAATGGGGTATGGACATAGTGTGACCTCTTCCCGCAGCTAAAGGACACGTACGGTTTTTACTCGTGCTAACCGACTATTTTACAAAATGGGTAGAGGTAGAAGCGTTCAAACAAGTGCGAGAAAATGAACTTAAAAGCTTCTTATGGCGAAACATAATATGCCGCTTTGGAATACCAAAGGAAATCGTGTGCGATAATGCCCCACAATTCATAGGCTCGCAAATCATAAAATTCTTCGAAAGTTGGCAAATCAAGCAGATCACTTCAACGCCGTACCACCCCGTGGATAATGGTCAAGCTGAGTCAGCGAATAAGGTCATCATCAACAATCTAAAGAAGCGACTGGATATAGCCAAAGGAAATTGTCCTAATGAGTTACCAGTGGTATTATGGGCATACAGAACAACTTCAAAAATAGCCACGGGAGAAACTCCGTTCGCAATTGTTTATGGCTCAGAAGCCTTAATACCTGTGGAGATTGGAAAACCAAGCATAAGGTTCTCAACAGCCATGGAGGGAGAAAATGACGACGAATTGAGGACCAACCTGGACCTGCTCGAACCACGGAGAGAAGCAACATTGATACAGATGGTAGCTCAAAAACAAATCATAGAGCGTTATTACAACCGTAAAGCTCATCTCAGGTACTTCAAGATTGGGGACTTCATCCTCAAAAAAGTCTTTCAATCAACAAAAGAAGCAGGTGCAGGAAAGCTAAATCCAAACTGGGAAGGACCTTACAAAATCCGAGGCATAGCTGGGAAAGGCATCTATGAGTTGGAAGCTATGGACGGCAGAGTTCTACCAACAAGTTGGAATGCCATCCACTTAAAGAAGTGTTACTTCTAAAAGAAAAGAATACCCCCCGTCGGGGTATCACACGTTCGATTTTATTTTGAACATTTAAAAATTTTACTAAATTTTTTAGATGATA
>ML355022.1:0-24480 GCA_005239505.1 Nicotiana paniculata
TTCATGAATTTGGGCTTGAAGTGCATATCGGTGAGGTTGATGTCCGTTTGGGATTCCGAGTCTGAGAATAGCTCCGTATGGTGATTCTGGAATTGGGAGCACGATCAAAAGTGAATTTGGATGTCCGTAGGTCATTTTGGAGTCATTTGGCTAAAGATAGGAATTTTAAGGTTTTTAGAAAATCCGGTCGGAAGTGGAGGTTTTGATATCGAGGTCGGAATGCGATTCCGGAAGTTGGAGCAGGTCCGTAATGTTGAATATGACTTGTGCGCAAAATTTGAGGTCAATCGGANGCTTGGGCGCCGCAGGTGAGAGTATGGGCTTGGCTTGGCTGGGGACCGCAGGTGCGATGGATATTCCGCACCTGCTAAGCCGCAGGTTCGGACAGTGGGGCGCAGGTGCGATTTGGACTGAAGTTGAGGAAAACCGCAGGTGCGGGAGATTTGGTCGCACCTGCGGGATCGCAGGTGCGGAGGAAGGACCGCAGGTGCGAAAAGATGCTTGGACATAATGTTTTAAAATCGGGTTTGTGCCATTTCTCCATCATTTTTCATTTGGTTGAGACGATTTTGGAGAGCTTTTTGAGGGGGATTTTATCAGGGATCATAGGTAAGTTGTTTCTACTTGTTTCTAAGGCTAAATACAAGATTATATTCATGATTTGATATGGGAAACTGTGGGGAAATTGGGGTTTTTGAAGAAAAACCTAAAAAGTGAACATTTGGATGTTTAGCCACGAACTAAGCATGAATGTTTGAGTAAATTATATGTTTGATTTAGTAAAGCTATGGGTAGAATATATCTTCGAGAATTTCGGATTTCCTGACATGTGGGCCCGATGGCGTTTTGGTTATTTCTCCTAGCGGGGTCGGGAAAGTATATAATCTGAATTGGTTGTGAGTATTAGGATGAATTTTTATTTTTTTGCCATTATGTTGTAGTTTCGGAGCGTTGTGCGTCCGTTGGAGTCATCGGAAGGGCTTGGGAGTCGGTGTTGGAACCTCGGAGCGAGGTAAGTCTCCTTTCTAATTTTGTGAGGGGGAATCGTCCCCCTAGGTGAACTAATCCAGTATATGCTACTATCTTTGGGGGCTATGTACGCACGAAGTGACGGGAGTCCATGCGTAGCTACTATTATGCCATGTCTGGGTAGCCTATTAGTCACTAGCATGCTTTATGTGTGTACTTGTAACCCTGCATGTAACATTAAACTGCTATGTGACCGAAAACGTAATTGAATGTTTAAAAGGAAACTAGAGTTCATATCGTTAACCTTCTAAAAAGAGAATTTGTTTCCGCTGTGAATATATGTGTACCTGGACTGGGTTGTATCATGGAGTATTACTAAACTGGACAAATGAGTTTCAAAACAAAGATTTCAAAAAACCTATATTTCATGTTTCTTTTAAAAAGGGACTTTTACCACTTTCCTGAGAAAACCTGTTTCTTGATAAAACTGAGGATGTATTATGTGAATGTGTGTACATATGAGCACCTTATTCGCATGTATGATTCGCGAGCAGGCTAGCCTTATTATTTTTATGTTGACCACGTCGCATGATCGATTCGCGGGCTGGGAAAATAGATGCATCTATGGTTCGAGCCGGTCGACCCCTCGGCAGTGCATAGTTTATTATTGTTGGTCTGCGCCGTTCGACCCTCGGCATTGCCTGCGCATGATATTTGCTGCGTAGTTGCTATGGTATTTTCCTGATTACTGCCGTGAAATGTTAAATTATCGATTGAAATGATAAAGACTTAAAGTTATTAAAAGACTTTTGGAAGAAGTTGTTCCTTCCGTTGATTTATTATTATTTGATTAAATCACCAAGTTGATTAATTGTTAATATGACGAAGATATAAAGTGTTAAATGTGAACGAAATTGAAGGATGTTTAAATCCTGTTTTATAAACTGCCTATGATAAAGCCATGCTTAGTGTCACTCGTAAATATTCCAAAATTGACCTTTAGTAAGTGTCTAAATTGACCTCTCGTCACTACCTCTCTGAGGTTAGGCGGGCGACTTACTGAGTACACGTTATTTTTGTACTCATACTACACTTTCTGTGCATTTTATTGCACACGTACTTTCATAGCAATGTGGAGGTTCGGAGACTTAGGCGAGCTGCATCATCCGGAGGAGATCCGCAGCTGACAGAGTCTCTTTCAGACTGTATTTATTCATATTTTAAATTTCCTTGTCCAGTTGTATTTCGGACAGGCTTTATAATGATTGTATAAATTCTTAGAAATTACTCATGTACTTGTGACACCGGGTTCTGGGATATGTACTGGGATAATTGTTTAAGTGAAATCTTTAGATCACTGTTTTTAAATAACAGAATTTCATTCGTTGTCGTATTTTAATTTATGAAAATTTATTTATTTAATTATGAAATGCAAGGAAAGGTAACGGTTTTGAAAATGTTAAAACATGAATGTATTTCAACTAATTAAGGATTTGGCTTGCCTGACAGTGGTGTCTGGCGCCATCACGACCTATGGATTTTGGGTCGTGACATTCCACATGATAGAAACCATGCCTATAGGAAATAAAGTGACCAATACTCAAGTTGCATTACAGCATATCCATTAGACATTATGACCACAGGGTCATGTTAATTTATGTTCTACAAATTTGCATTTTTAGAAATCATGCCTATAGGGTTTTAATTGGTTTATATGTTATTGTCATAGTTGCTCACTTAGTAGACATGCCTACAGGATCTAAAATCAGTCTCAATCATTAATTATATAACTCATGCCTATAGGGGTAATCCTGCTCGCTTTTTTTTAAGTGCTACTATTGAACTTTGAACACTGTGTCGTTGCCACGATTAGAAAGCATGCCTATAGGAGCAAACTAAGTAATTCTGAATATCTTCCGTGATTATCACTGCTAACTACTGCGTAAATCGCCTAGATATCATGTCTTTAGGTTTAATCACTTATAACCTACAATTAGTAGGCAACTGTGCAGTCACTTAGAAATTGTGTCCAAAATAGCACCTTGCATATGAAATTGTCTGCACAATTGAATTCCTAGATCACACAGAAATCATGTCTATAGGGCTTAATGACTTTAAGTCATCTCAAATCTGAAACTGTCAAATGTCTAATTTGTTTGCGTGGATTTGATGTCTATGTGTGGAGGCTAACTTGAGCCGTTAACTGCCTTTATATGAAGTCCAACTTGCTTTGTATGTCGCCTAGTTTTAACATTTTGAGCAGCCTAAGTTAAGTCTAGAACCACCCAAAATAGAGGTCCAAACGCCTCCTGGACCATAGGCATGAGACGGGTAGTGCACGCCTAAGGTACGACTTAGAATCAATTAGTGCACCTTAGGTAAGAACTTAAAGATAGTAAACGGGTAGCAGGAGATGATAGTCTATGCCCGCTGAATAATACGAGTAACATTCCATCTCGAGGGAGTTACGAAGTATTATTTATGTTGCACGGGATGATCCTTTAGGCTAAAAAACTTAGGACCCCCCTCCCCCCCCCCCCCTCTTGTCTTAAATAAATTATTTTCTTTATTGGTAGATTTTTGATAATCCAACTGCTTGTCTTTCTCTTTATCTTGAACTAATTCATATAATTCGAGTTCGGCCGAGACCCAAAGTTGTGGACATCGAGGAATGCCTAACACCTTTTCCTCGAGGTAATTTGAGCACTTACCCGATCTTTGGTGATGAAAATTGGTTAAAGCAAGAGTTACTTGCAAATAGGTGCCCTAACGCACCTCAAACCCGTTAGATGAAGACTCTCTCTTTTAACACGCTTCCTTTAAAAGAGTTGTCACATGTCGAAACCCGATTTCGCGAGAAAAAGGGTGTGACACTAAACATATCCTACCCGTCCCTTAGCCCTCATTATAACCATGAAAGTCCTAAGTAATTTTAGATTGAGCAAGCCTATATTAGTAGAGATATACATTAAGGGCAAGCTTATGGTACCAATTGCATGCATTTGGCTTCTTTTGTGAGAGTGAATAATTTTCTTTAAAATATATGAGTCCTTAAAATATATTTGAGCATTTGATTTTAATGTGTAGATTCAACTTACTCGTTTGTTCTTGTTGTGAGGGCGCATGGTTTCATGAAGGATATGTAACGTTATTAGAATTCTCTAGGATGTTGGGTGTTCAAGTCATGAGTGCATTGTGACACTGAGTTATATTTAGAGGCTAGGACTGTTATAAGCATGTCGTCTTTGTTGTGAATATTTTTGAAGAGTGGCATAAGTTAAGGGAAGTGTAACTGATTGCATATGCTACAGTTTAATTGTTGCTATCAACCATGGTCATTGGTGTGGTGTGCTTCAAATGTGTAAATATAAAGTGATCAAGAATATTGTTAATTGTTGGTTTCTCAAGGAAGAGCAAGATGTTAAGTGTGTGGTGGTGATGTTTAGTTAAAAATCCATGTTTCTGCATGTATTTTGCCTTGCATTATACCTCGATCTTGTTAATTTTTGTGTGAATATTTGTGACTCGAGCTTAATAATATTATTTATGTGTATGAGTAAATTGGAAATGATTTGGAAAGTTTGCATGCAAATTGGCGTCAAAAAGGGAAGAATTTGGAGGAAGTATAAGTTTGGTTCCCAGGTCGGTGTTAGGCAACAACCAAAACGGCAATGGCAGAAGACCAAAAAGTTTGCGGTCCAGGTTGGCGCCAGGTTCCAAGTGAGACGCCAAAGGGAGCATTAGGCTGGGACTTGGGGATTTCAACCCTAAACTTCCTCAACATGTATAAAAGGGGTTCTAAACCTACTTTTGAGGGTTGGACATTATTTGGAGGCAAGAACATCACGTAGAACAACTTTTGGAAGAGAAAATCTTCGAGTTCTTCATTCCTTCATCTTTTCTTTGTAATTTGTGTATGAAAAATACTTGGATAATTATTACTACGAACATGAGTGGCTAAGCACTCTAGTTTCTAGAGCTGTAGTTGACATGATTATTAACGTTTACTAATTACATTTTCGTTAATTCAGATTATCATCTTGTGGTTATTTTTTTAGTTCTAGTTTTAACTTGTGACTTATTGTAGATACCATTTCACCCTACTATCTATACTATGCTTAGGAAATCCGTGTTTAGATTAGAGTAGAATTAAAGAGAGATTGTTTCTGAACCCGTGGGTCGGGAAAGGATTTCGCGGTTAGGATAGGAATATACCTCACGGTCGTGCTTAGTTGAATATCGTATTATATTCGTTCATGATAGACTCAGTACCATAGGAATATAGGATTAATATGTTGTGGATAAACGAATAGTATTATGGGAACATGCTATTCATTTAAACAATCCGGTCTATAAGAAACCATAGATAATCTGGATTAACGAGTGTGATTATTGAACTTAATAGGATTGATAAACCAACCACAACTCTGGAATCTTCATCTCCTCTGATTAAAATCTCATCATACACACTTGCATTCTTGAATTAGTCGTTACTTGTTTAATTTTTGCAATAGTAGATTAATAGAAAAACATCACTCTTGATTATCTTGGACAGTAAATTAATTTTAGTTTGCATAGTTAACAATTACTCCAAGTCTCTGTGGATTCAACATCCGACTTTCGAGTCACTTTATACTTGACGACGACAAATATTTGCGTGTACTTGGGGAACCGGCAGTGCTACTTTAAAATAATTTTTTATTGTGTTCAATTATTTTATTCAACAATTTCACTTGAGTAAACTCTTATTTGTAACTTAAACATAATATTTTGATATAATATTTATGTGATTTAGAAAAATAGTCATTGACACGCGCAACACGAGTACCCATACTTAAGAAAAAGTAAAAAAGTATGGATGAAGTAAAAAAAAGTATATAAGGAGTGAGAAAGAAAAACTTGGTCACGGGAATCGAAGATTAGGCCGACTAAGGCCTCATTTTTTTTTTAAGATTAAGACGTCTGAATCTGAATACACGTCTAAATATCAAGATGTGTATTAAGATAAAGATATTTGAATCTGAATACACATCTGAATGTTAAGATGTGTATTAACATCTGAATACTAAATGATTAAGACTGTTTAATTTTTAACATCTGAATGTATAAAATACATTTATTTAAAATTTAATAAACATAAAATTCAAAAAAAATACTAATTAATCTAATATTCCATTAGTAAAATATATAACTTTTTAAAATATGATAGTTGCTGGTGGTGATGGCTAATAGTAGTGCTTGTGAATGCCGACTAAAAGCGGTGGTTTGTGGTAGATTTGGTTGATGATGGTAGTTTAGGGTAGTAGCTAGTGGTGATTGGTAGTGATAGCTATTATGATTGAGGATGATGGTGGTGGGTGGTGATAGTTAATAATGGCAGGTGGTGATGGTGGTAGTTGTGATTGAGGAAGATGATGATGGGTGGTGGTAGTTTATAATGATGGGCAGTGCCAACTATAGTTGTTGATGGTGATGGGGTAGTTAGTTGTGGTAGTTGAGGTGGATGAGTGTTGATTGTCCTTGAGAATGATGGTGGTGGGAGTAGTGAGGATGGTGGGTGGTGGCAGTCGATAATGGTGGCAGCTATGATTGAGGATAATGGTGGTGGTGGTTGAGTATGGTGGTGGTGGGTGGCATGGTACTAGTTGATAATGGTAGGCGGTAGCGGCAGTTAATAATAAATATGGATGATAGCAACTTAATGAAATTAAGTCTCTGTTGTAGATCTTAATGATACAGACCTATTCAGACTCATTAAGTGATTGTGAAGTTAAAAAAACAAACGCACTTAAACGATTAAGATTTGAATAATCAATATTCAAACTTTAAAAACAAACGCACTTAATGTTTAAGATCTGAATGATCAAGATTCAAACTTCCAATAAATTTAAAAAAATGAGGCCTAAGACTAGTTACATACTAGTTTAAATAGAGGGATGAAAGGATTGGATTAGTTTCAATAGCATTTGATAGATTGAGTCAAATTCGCAGTAAAATCAACAACTCAATTACAATTTATCAGGTCCAAAGGTCAAGGATGTCGCATTAATCCAAAAAATATTCTCCTATTGTTTGCAATTTCGGACTGCAAAAAAACAAATATTTTTATCTAAATTACTGAGTAGTAGACTAAAAAATAAATTCCTCAAAAGGCTTAATTTTTCATTTAATGAAAAAGCCAATTTTGTTATGATCACATATTGTTCAAGTGATAATAATACGTGCATAATATCATTGTTTTCTCTTTCCCTCACCGTTGTTAATTACACAGTCAATCACCGGAGTATTTTCCAGCCACCGGACGGCGATCGGTTCCCGTGGTAACCATTTTCTCCTGTGATTATATTATGAGATCTATCATTATGTCTACCTACATGCATGTATTACACATGATATCAATATATTTTCATGATGACATTTATATTAATATTTTCTTCATCCGTTTCTGAATTCTTGGTAAATTGCGCTAACATCGTGTCATAATTATTATTCCAATTTTATTCTTTTACACCATTTTATTTCACGTGGATAAGGAACCATAGACATGTTTTTCACTTTAATTTCCCTCTTTATTAACCCTAACCTCACTTAGTTAGCGAATCCTTAATTCAATATGCATGTTCTTTGAGAAATATAAAAAGGGCAGTCCGGTGCACTAAACTCTCGCTATGTGCGGGTCCGGAGAAGGACCGAACCAACATGGTCTATGGCTCGAACCCATGACCTCCTGGTCACATGGCAACAACTTTACCAGTTATGCCAAGGTCTTAGAGGCTAATGTAGGATTTCAACCTTAAAGTTCTTAGCACTAAACGTTGCACTTTGGAATTTGATACTTGTTGAAACTTAAGTGGTTTTGTGAAGAAAATATTGGTTCAGTTAAATACATCAATCAGGCTCCATCCGCCTTTGCATGCGTTGTTGAATATGCAAAATTGCGAGTTTTGAACTGTCTATAGAGTAGAGCTGCTTGTTCATGAATGACAAAGTACTTTGATAGATGATTAATTATTTGTTTAATTATATTAAGCATCGTTTGTTTTATGGATCTCTGTCCATTTTGGGATCAGATTTTAAGAACTTGTTTACCCGAAGAAACGGATAATAATTGAATTTATATGTGATTTTAAGGATATGCGGATTAATTCAATATGAGTGATTAATGGGGTTAGATTAAGCAAATGAAAGACGTAATAAATGGCCAAACCAATGATAACGGTGATTCCCAGATCGGTTGATGGCTCTATGAGGAACCTACCCTCGATTCCAAGCTTGTACTTATGAAGAACTTAAGAATAAAAATAAGAACTTCGGACAACAAAGAGAAATGAAATAAATTGCCTTGAAATGCGTGTTACAGTTTGTCCCATGTATAATAAGTTTTTCCTTTATATAGTAGGGGAGTTTTACCCTGAGTACAATTCTAAGAAAGGTAAAAAAAATTTGTTTCGCTAATCACTGATTTTATGCCAATACGGGTCGAGACTCACGCCGTGATATCCGGTTGGGCACGGACATCACGGTCTTTTGTTAGTCGTGTGCAGCTGTTTGGTAATGCTCTCCGAAGTCTTGATCCTCGAATCGGACGCGGAGAACATGACCCCAATACCCCGAGGGAAGGTGTTTTTCCCGAGCCCTGTTACGAGGGGCTCCTCGCTTTGACTCCGATTCATTACGGTCACGTTCCTGCTCCGTTTGACTTACCGGAAAATCGAGGTGTTCATTGGGCCCGGTTTTACTCGCATACAGAACTTTAGCTTCTAAAGATGATAAATGATGGAAGTCGTATATGGTTAATAACACAGTGATTTTACCTTTTAAATGTGATATTTGATTAGTTAGTAACCAGTGTTTAAATGATGGTTAATTGCTGAACTTATGTTCTTTTGTATTAATAAAAGGAATCAGAAAATTGAATTTGCTCCACCCTACATAGTATGTATTGGCTCCTTGATTAGCTCTTAATTACTCAATTAAAAAGTAAAACATAGCCGAAATAATAAGGCTAGGAGATAGAAATGTGAAAGAAGACCCGAGTTTTGACTTGTTGAACTAACCATACAGTAAGCCTATGATATATTGCAGGGGTAACCTAATGCACGAGACTATACATTACCCCTGGATTAGCGTATGTAACTAATCGCATTTTTGTTTTGAAAAATCTTGGTTTGAGGTAATTTAAGTGTGCGCATTTGGCTTGAAATGTATCTATCTTTGGTGAAGTCACATCATTAATATGATTTCGTTACATATTTCCTATTATCATTCACGAAACTAAATTCTTAATGACGTGCCATATTTTGTTAAAATCACGTATTTTTTTATTGGGTTAATCATAGAAAATTGTCGATGCTTCGTTCTATACTTGTGACGGTTTATGGATGAGTTTTTGAGAAGCTCACGACACTTGAAAAAACAATCTGCATTATGTGAAACTTGTCGAATGTCTTTTTCCAGGTTCTGTTGGGTAACAAATTAAAATTAAGTTCTAGGGGTTCCGATTTTGCTACATATGGCGAGAAAAGCTCTTGGTGCTTTAAAAGACTCCACAATGGTCGGGATGGCCAAGGTTAACAGCGAGTACAAGGTGAATCTTCAGCTGAGAACATACTGTTGTAGTCTTTTGAGTTAGAGAAATCATTAAGTAAGAATGTTTTTCTCTCCAGAAACTAGATGTTGCTATACTCAAAGCCACAAACCATGTCGAACTACTGCCAAAGGAGAAGCATGTACGAAGTAAGTTCAATCTTAACTTTGCACATTATTGACATGACTAAAGTAGTTCTTTTCTTGAAAATTGCCATTATTTGAGGGCAGAGGCAACCCCTGATGAAAATGGTAATGTTCATAAGAGAAACAAATGTCCCTTTAATGTCTTTCTAGAAATTATGGGCTTCTGATTTAGTGTCAACCATTTTGTTTTCCAATTAGATGATGGGCTTCTGAATGGTTATTATACGTTAATGTACTCAACGTTTTCTTTTTACAGCTCTTTTCAATGCAGTTTCAAGCAACAGACCTCGAGCAGATGTTTGCTATTGCTTACATACTCTTTCCAAGAGGCTCACCAAAACGCGGACTTGGCAAGTATGATCCGTTTACACCATGCTATTTGTTTTATTTACTTTACTTCAATACATTGAGTTCCTTTTGCCAATGGCTGTTTCTTTTACAATTCTCGCCTTCACAGTCTTGTGTTAAATAATTACATGTAGATCATATGTATTTTTCTACTGACAGACTCTTATATTCTTTTTTTTTTTGTTTGTTGTTTGATTTCCTTGTTCAGGTTGCACTAAAAACGTTAATTGTTATTCATCGTGCTATGAGGGAAGTCGATGTTTCATTTCTTCAAGAGCTTGTTAATTATACTTCTCATAGAGGCCATTTGTTAAACCTAACACATTTCAAGGATGATACAAGCACCAATAGTACATATTCCTATCTTTTTTGTTTACTGTATGCAAATAATTACTACTACTACAATATGAGAAACTGACCAAGTGGATTTTTCTGATTTTGATTGTGAAGCATGGGACTATTCGACTTGGATTCGTTCTTATGCTTTATATCTGGAAGAATACCTTGAATGCTTCTGCATTATGAGATATGATTTTCAGAGAGAACGGAAGGTATATATGCCATTTTACATTGAATAAAACTAGCTATATTGTTGTGAAATATTCACTTCCCGAACTCTTTTGGAATGTATCTCAATATCTCTCATCACTCCTAAAAATCAATAGCCATATCAAGTTTTCTCAATGCAATTGTTAAGTCTTTGATTTTGTTATGAAATATTCATTTCCCGAACTCTTTTGGAATGTATCTCAATATCTATCATCACTCCTAAAAATCAATAGCCAAATCAAGTTTTCTCAATGCAATTGGTAAGTTTTTTATTTTGTTATGATGTTATTCATTGTAAACAGAGAATCAAGGAGCTAAACACCCCAACCTTGATAGAAACAATACCTTCTTTACAACAACTGCTCTCTCGCCTTCTTGATTGCCAGGTGATGGATCAATCAATTACTGAGTAATCATTTGAAATCTCTGTTTCTTTTTATATTTTGGTTCACTTATATGTCGTCCTATAATGTTCTGGTACCAATACATTTCCTTTGCTTAAGAGGAATAATGACTGTTATATTTTCAGCCAGTGGGAGCAGCTCAATATAATTTCTTGATTCAGCATGCCCTTTCAATTGTGAGTAAATTGCTGACCGTCCTTTCACTGAACACCAGTAACTTCATTTGGCTTTAATGCTTTTCACACTTAAAACAATCAACTTTTCATTTACTGATTTACATTTTGTTAAATACAGGTTGCAGCAGAAAGTGCGAGTCTATATGTAGCAATTGCTGATGGGATGCTTAACCTGGTGGACAAGGTATGATACAGACCAAATGCTTGCGATACTGGACGGATCTATGTGAAAAACAAAAGGCATTGACTGATAACCTTTTACAGTTTTTTGAGATGCAACGTCGCGATGCGGTCAGAGCACTTGAAATTTATCGAAGGGCAGGAGACCAGGTATGTGCATTTTCTATGTACATACGCCTATTCAGATCTACTTATTGTGCATATTATGTTTTAATACTCAGAAATATGTGTGATGCAGGCAGTTAAGCTATCTGAGTTCTTTGAGATATGCAGGAACCTTGACTTTGGACGAGGGCAGAAATATGTTAAAATTGAAAAGGTAATCCAGTTAGTCTTTGTATCTTTCTCCTTTTGATCCATATTTCTACCCCTTGATTCGTATATTCTCATTATCTTAAACTACAACAAGTACTCCTATCAGATTTCTAAGTATGTTCGATAATGTTCTTTTGCTCCTAGTTTACAGACTTTATATAGTAATGCTGACGTTTCTTGTGGTAACATGCTATTTCTTCTTCTCTAAATAATAAATACAGCCACCTGAATCATTCATAACAGCAATGGAAGAGTACTTGATGGATGCACCAAAACCTCTTATGATTACATGGAGGCCGGTACGTTGTAAAGAATCCAATTGAAAAATCTTATGGTTAGAATTTTAATCTGTTATAAGGTACTAAATTTTGCATATAGTTGTGTTGTTCTCAATGTTCTCACATAACAGACAAAACCTGTCCATTTACATGGCTGTTTGTTATTTGAGTCCTGGAAATTTACACCTTGCTGTAATTGCAATTCGATATGATAGAAGCTGCTAGTATCAAAACCTTCTTTCATATCAATTCTTGATAGCCCTAAGGCCAGGGAAGTGCTTATGGAATATATGAGATAACACAAAAGTAGGGTCGATTTCACGTAGGGTTACTGAGCTTTATTCATTATAAGAGTAAAGTCACAAAAATATATTTCTTGTCACATTGAAGTAATTGAACTTTACTCACAGTAAAGTTACTAAGCTTTATCCATTGTAACAACAAAACATACCCATCGAGGTTACCTTATTGCTATAGTGGGTAAAATTCAGTGTTCTTTCGTGAAATTGACCCCCACAGACGTAGCAAGCTTATAGTCTTATTTCTAGGATTTTCTTCTTTTTTTCTTATGCCAACAGGATGATGACGACAGAAGCACCAAGGTCATTGCTATTCCTGAATCCAAACCAGCTGGAGCTGATCAAGAGCAAGAAACTGAAATACAAACGAAAGAAGAGAGTAATACTGAGACTCCAGCCCCACCCCTCATTCCTGACCTTTTAGTAAGGACTTCTTGACCTAAGTTAATTACTTCCAAATGGAAAATGCTATTTCCTAATGATCCACCATAGCTAATTATAAATGTTTATAGTCTTTTGATGAACCAAGTCAAGAATCGGCCGCTCTGGAAGATAACAACGCCCTAGCTTTAGTTATTAGTACACCTGGTATATCTTGCTTTTTTTCGCTTCTTCTTTATATTTGTAATTTTGTACTTATCAATGCAGAGGGATCCAAGTTTTTATTCTAAATGTGCTCATTATATTATGTGTAGAGGAGTTGTCAAACTCTTTGAGCAGTTCAGAACAAAGTAGTGAACCAACAGGTTGGGAATTGGAACTCGTTACAGCATCAACTTCTAACCAGGGGCTGTCCACAGATAATAAGCTGGTTAGCCTTTCATTAACAGCAGCCCTACTAAAAAAAAAAACTATTTTGTGACTGGCATTATATTAAATTTGTGATAATTTTCTACTTCCTGGCGAAATTGCTTATTCATTAATTTATGAGATTGCAGAAAGAGCATTTTTTTGAATTAGTGTTTCTTTTATTTTGCTTGATTAAATAATGTTCCTGCCAACTTAAGAAGTTGCAATGGTAATAATACTCTCCATCTTGCTATCTTACTTGCTAGCCACATTGATCAATCCGTGGAGATTTCATAGGATAAGAAATCACTCTATATAGAAATATATTTATCTTGCTCTTATTCTCCATGCCTGTTTCTGCATGATGAAAACAAGAAAGCTTTCAAAGTGATAATCCTGCTTTTAAATATTGAGCACATCTTCAAATTTTTAACACAATCCTTACTCTAATCTTCTCAAGTTGTGTGGCACATTCATTTGAAGGCCTAATCTAGTTGATCCCCCAGCTCGTCGCAGCTCTGAGACCTTTTGCTTCTTGTTCTCTTACACTGAGGTGTAAGAGAACATTTACACCATCAGGCCAATTAAAAGATATCTACTTGTAATTGCCTATATAAGGCGGAACCATTAACCAGGAAAATAGCCTGCTAAAATAAGCTAAATTACATAGACAGTGCAAAAGAATTATTTGCATTGTTAGTGTATACTAAGTTTAATCCATTCTTCTATTTATCGTCTAACCAATTCATAAGCAATTCCCCAGCCACCTTACTGCTTTTCTTTGTCATAATTTAGTGTGTAGTTGTATCAGCTAATTAGACTAGTCCATCAATATTATCCTCGGTGTGCTCATGGAACTTTGACATTATCCTTTTCCAGTGACTTACTCATTAGGTTTGAAATGCTTTATCTTATTTCCAGATACAAGGGGGTGTACTAGATAGATCAAAGTTGGATAATCTATATGATACAGCATTGGCAAGACAGAATATAAATGACCCTTACAATAGGGACGTTTCATCTAATCCGTTTGAGGTAGCCGATAATTCCCAGGATGCATTTTATAGTTCAAGCAACTCTGGAACAAGTGATGCACAAAAGGCTGCTATGGCTCAATACCATGACTATATGGTTTTAATGCAACAACAGATGGCCAATATGTCTCGATCAGAAGAACCATTCATGGGACAACAACAAATTTCTGGAATTCCCGGACAGCATGAAGCCTTAATGCAGCAGCAAATGGCCGCTATCGTGTCTCTACAACAGCAAACTGCTGCTTTGACTCAACAAGAGGAAGTTATTATGCAACAACAAAATGCTCGAAACCGTCAAGAACAAGAAACACAAATGCAAGAAAAGATAGCTGATGTGCCTCAACAACTAGAAGGACCAGCATTGGTTAAAAATGACACAAATCCATTTGGGAATCCTTTCACTGACCAAGATGTTACAACTTATAATCCCTCTCAGGATCAGTCTCATGTATCTCAAAATCAAAACTCACAGGCTAGCTTAATATAAAATCATTTTTCAAAGAGAAAAGATGGTATTTGGAAATGCAAGAAATTAGACTGTTGATAAGATGGAATAACCAATATGTAATTCAGTTAGATTTATTTGGCTGGTTGTTCTAGTCATAATGACAGTAAGGGGCTGCTGTTATTGGAAATTATACATGTTGATCCCATGTACCTCATGTTTGTGTTAGTAGTAAATGTAAATAATAATCAAACAGAGTATTAATCAGAAAATGTTCTTTCCTCCTCTCTCAATAGAATACTGAATAATCTTTCAAATATATTGCCGAGCTAAAGTAAGGTTGGGTTTTTTTCCAGCCAAAATGTGCACTTTTGGCTCAATTATTTCCATTAGTGTGTTGTTTTTAGCATTCACTAAATGCGACTTATAAATCGCGCTCGGTAATTGTGAAATAATTGTGAGTTTTATTCATAGCGAGAGCGATTTATAAAGCGTATTTGCGGATTGCGCTTTGTAATTGCACATTCTAAATCGCATTTGGTGATTGCAACTTGTGAATCGCATTTATTCCTACTTATAAGTCACAATTTACAACACTATAAACACATTTAATTACGACTTATATATCGCATATTCAGGGATAAGTATTCTTTATGTTATGCCTTCCGAGTGGCAATCATTACCATTAGGAAAAATGACATTGTATAACCGCTGTAAAAATGATAGCCGAAAAAATGTATAAAATTTATGTTTTTTGTATGTGTGTGTGTGTGTGTATATATATATATATATACACAAAAAAATTATAGTACAAATTTTACACACTTTTTCGACTACCATATATAAATAATTTCTGGCACGGACTAAAAGTGATAACACCCTTTACCATTAACTACAATCTACAAGTGGGGAAACTTTGAAAATGTAAACTTTTTGGTAATACACAAAGCAACTAACTTCCGTAGTAATGTGACTTTAACTAATCTTGTACTCCATGCGTTCACTTTTACTTGACACGTTTTGACTTTTGACACCCCTTAAGAAATAATAAATGAAATGCATAATTTATCATGATACCCATATTAATTGATGCATATTTTTAATAGTTATGAGAAAATAATTTGAAATGAATAAGTATAACAGAAAAAAGGAAATAATAGTCTTCTCTTGATATGTTAAAAGTGACAAGTAAAAGTAAAAATCTATTTTTAAAATACTGGACAAGTAAAAGTGAACGGAGGGAGTATTTAATTTCTGGTTTGTGTAAAAATATTTGGGGAGAAATTCAAAAATAGTCAAATTTACAAATGGCCATTCAAAAATAGCCATAATTCCAAAAGTAATCGAAATTTAGCCACTTTTCATCTAAAGATAAATTTGAACGAAAATACTGTTCAAAATCCGAAAAATACTCCAGCATAATATACTGAAATTTTAGTATAATATATTGGAGTTATACTAGCGTTCCAACCTAAGTATACTAGAATTTCAGTATATTATATTGGAATTCCAGTATAATATACTGGAGTTCTAGTATAATATACCGGTCCAGCATAATATACTGGAAGTTCATACACAGGTGCTCGAATCTCCAGTATATTATGCTGGAACTTTCCACGTGGTGGAGTTCCAGTATAATATGCTGGAAGTTCATACATAGGTGCACTGTTCTCCAGTATATTATGCTGAAACTTTCCGTGTTGTAACAAAATAGTGATTATTTTTTAAGTAAAAATTGCGGGGGGCATCCTATTTGGTCGCCCCCATTTAACCTATACCCGTTTTTTTAAAAACTTTTAACTTGTACCCACTTTTTAAATAACTTCAGATCCCCTTTCCCTCGCTGAGCTGACATTCACCAGTTAAGCTGAAGTTCGCCAGTTATAAAGACAAAACTTCAGTATACGGGGCTGAAGTTCCCCAGTTACAGAGACAAGAGTTATAAACTTCAGCTCTAGAGCTGAAGTTCCCAAGTTATAAAGACAACAACATCAGCATACGAGGCTGAAGTTCCCTAGTTACAAAGACAAAACTTTAGCTCTAGAGAGTTTTGTCTTTGTAAATTGGGGAACTTCAGCCCCGTATGCTGAAGTTGTTGTCTTTATAACTTGGAAACTTCAGCCCTGTATCCTGAAGTTCCCCATTTACAAAACACAAAACTTCAGCTCTAGAGCTGACTTCAGCCCCGTATGTTGAAGTTCCCCATTTACAAAAGACAAAACTTCAGCTCTAGAGCTGAAGTTCTCCAGTGTAACTGGGGGAACTTCAGCCCATATGCTGAAGTTTTTATCTTTATAACTGGGGAATTTTAACCCACCCTATTTACAAAGACAAAAACTTCTAGAGCTGAAGTTCCCTAATGTAACTGGCTCCATTTACTAGAGCTGAAGTTCGCAAGCTACTTCAGGCCCGTCTACTAGAATGCTGAAGTTTTACTTGATTGACTTTGCTACTTCAGCCCAACATGCTCAAGTTATGCGCAAAAGCAGGTACGGATGCAATTTTTTTTACAAAGCGGATATAAGTTAAAACGTGACACAAAAAGTGAATGCGGATGCAAAAACCCCATTTTTTTAATAACTTTACAAATGTTGATTATTTTGATCAATCCGAAAACTGACTAGTCCGTACTATTTTTATAAAAATTTGTTCCTACACAATTTGCTTGGTAAATATTGAAGTTATAAAACAGATGTTGCGTAATAACGTTATCAAAAGAACCCCAAATAAACCAAAAGTATCCAGAGTGTCGGCGGGGAAAATCCAAGACACATGCAGTAGGAGCTTTACAGCTAAACAGTGGCCCACAAATTGCAGCCCAATCCAGCGGCTCAAAAACTTTATTAGTACATCACTCACATGGTTGTGGGCCCCCAACCATTTAACTCGTAGCCGTATTTCACGGTTTAGCTGTCTGCTATCTGTTGTTGTCATACAATATTAAATGCATTCAATTCTAAAAATATCCCATGTGCCTCTTATAACTTTTGACAAGTAGTACAAATTTTTACTTAGTGCTATGTTTGAAAAAAGGAGCTCCTGGGATTCAAAATCTTGGGTGAGGTAAAACTTTGGATCCAGAAATTCCACTTCCAAAAATATGCAATTTCGTGTGAGCATAAAGTAGAAATTTTCAATAAATGATGACATCTTTGTTACTCGTATTCTTTTTGGCCAAGCTTCGTCAAAGTCAAAAGTATTTTATCTTTTGTAATTTTAAAAAGGGTTTGGCCAAGTTTTTAGGAGAAAAAAAAATGAAGAAGCAGAAAAAAATAATTTTTCTCCAAAAGCACTCCTGAGAAAGAAAAAAAATACACCTAGAAGTAATTTTTAAAAATTTGGTCAAATACAAACACTAATTGCTGCTCAGAAGTACTTTTAAAATTAATTAAACAAATATAAGATATTTCTCATCAAAAGTACTTTCAAAAAAGCATTTCTCAAAATAAACTGATTTTTACAGTTGGCCAAATAGGTTATTAATCAAATGTCCAATTTTTTACCACAAATTTGAATTAGTCGTCCATTAAAATAGCTAATTGGAGTAGCTAATTGGTATTACTAAAGCACAAATATCAAAGTGTCAAAGAAATTCAAGTACATAAGTTGAGGGTAAAAGACTGATCAAAGCTCCTTGAGTCAAGGATTTATCGGAAATAGTTTACGTATCTACTATCATTCTCAAAATTCACAACCAAACCACATCCTTATAAAATGTAAGATAGCAACAAAACTACCCATCAATTACAACCTTACTTGCTTATGCTATACAATTGTCTTTATCATATATGTATTCCAAGGAATCCAATAAACAAAGTACAAATGCGCTTATAAAGAGATGCTAAGTGGACCACAAATGAGCAACTTTGTTAATAACAATATTCTAAACATGGAATAAGGAGCTCTCATTAACTCCTCTTCCCCAAGAAAAGAATAATTTTTTTTTTGTTGTTGTTGTTGCTTTTCTTCACCTTTCTTGCGGTGATTTAAAAAAACATAAAATCATAAGAAAATAAATTTCTATTAAAAAAAGAAAATAAAATTAACTGAACAATCACTTTACAGACTTTTCTTGACTGTAGCCGTAATAAGAAAGATACCACCTAACAAATTTTCTCAACCCGGTTTGCAAATCGGTTGTCGGTTTATACCCGAGTTCTTTTCGGGCCGAACTAATATTCGCATGTGTAAACGGAACGTCGCCGTTTGCTAGCATATCCACAGTATGCTTCCTAGCTTTTACCTTCAAATGCTTCTCCAACATCCCAACCATCATCGGAACAGTCACCGGCGATGTATTACCCAAATTAAAGATCCGATAAGTAGCGGGGCCTCGTTTCTTTCCACCCGACCCGGTACTCTTCCCTGCCGTATCTAATGATCCAACACACCCTTTCACAATATCATCAATGTAAGTAAAATCCCGGGCCAAGTCAACCCGATTCTTGCCCCGGTAAATTGTAATTGGTTTTCCTTGTAAAATATTCCGGGTAAATGAAAAATAGGCCATGTCGGGTCTGCCCCATGGACCATAAACAGTAAAGAACCTCAACCCGGTAATTGATAACCCGTAAATATGATTGTACGTATGAGTAATTTCCTCACCAGCTTTCTTTGTTGCTGCATATAACGAAGCGGGTTGATCAGTCCGATCCGATTCAGAAAATGGTACCTTTTCATTTAACCCGTAAACTGAACTGGAGCTGGCCCATACAATAGCGGGTTGTGGGTTAGCATTTTTGCAAGCTTCAAGAAGTGTAACGAGTCCAGCAATATTACTATGAACGTAAGATTGAGGATTTTCCATGGCGTATCGCACACCCGCCTGCGCAGCTAAATGCATAACGTGCGTAAATGCTACAATATCAAAGAGCTTTGCTAACATGCGCGCGTCGTTAATATCACCTTCTACAATGAAAATATTTTGGGAATTTAACAGATTTTTCCTTGCTTTTTTCAACGTGGGGTCGTAGTAATTGTTGAAGTTGTCGAGTCCCACGACGCCGTCGCCTCGTTTTTTCAAGGCGAGGGAAACGTGGGTCCCGACGAAACCAGCTGCACCGGTTACAAGTACGGACATGCCGTTGACGCGGTGGATTTGGGCGGAGTCACGAACTTGTTTCTCCCAATGAAGACTACCCCACGTGGAGGAAAGATACCGGGTACCGGAATCCATAAATGACTGAAAACTCAAATACGACGCCGTTAAAGCTATTAAGAATAATGCCCATAGGAACATTGTACTCGTTGAAGCGAAACATCTGTGGAATTGCCGATTTACAGAGTAATAAGTTTTGTCCTTGAACTTTCCTGGTGTTGATGGATACAATTGCTCTTCCAATGGCCGCATTTTCTTGAACAAAAAGAGAAAAAAGAAACTTCTGTGGTTGTTTCGTAATTTGTTTTTGAGTGGAAATTGAGAGAAAAATTGAAACTTTGTTAGATGCAGAGGAAAATGGTGAGATATTGTTTTGAGTCTGCACCTGAGGAAAGAAGAAGAAAGAAGAGGAATATATATATATATTGAAAGAAAGCTTCAAAACGCGTTAAAGAAAGAAAGAGAAAGGAAAAATATTCAAAGGATAAAGAAAATTGGACGAGAGAAAGAGAGAGTTTCGAGGAGACAGCCAATGCCAAGCCAAGCAGTACAAATTTTGGGAAACTGGATTTTTGCCTTTTTAGAAAGTGAGGAGAGAGAAAGAGGGGTATGGGTAAAAATAGAAACTGTAGAAAGATAGTAAATCTTTAATTGGATAATATTTTACCTTTAGGTGGAAAGTTTTTTGGAAATCTTAGCGCATCTTTTAATTTTAATTTTCATATATATATATATATATATATATATATATATATATATATATATATATATATATATATATATATATATATATATATATATATATATATATATATAATTTTACTTTAAATTGTTGAGCTAATTTTTGTCATGTGATTAAATTATTTTCTTCGAATTCTTTATTCATATAATAGAAAATGCTCTAATTGGAAACAAAGAAAATGGTTTTTAATTAAGGTGCTCTAATATTCCAATTAAAGAGACACACTAAGGTGTGGAATTACAATTATTTTGACATTGATCCCAATTTGTGACAGAGTAAATGAAAGCGTAAAATCTCTACTCAAGAAGTAAAAAGTTGTATAACAGTAAGTTCCTATATTATTTTGCCCTTGGAAGAAACATAATATTGCTATTAATAAAAATTGTAATGAAGTACAATGCCAACCTTTGCTTGAGAAGATGCTAGGCAGAATCCAATCTTCTTTTGTCCTATGCAGGAAGAATTCAGTTAATTAAGAGTGTACTCTTCTCTATCCAGATATATTAGTCGCAGGTATTTGTTTTGTCAAAGAAATTGATCCAACTTATTGAGAAAGTATGCAGAACTTTCTTATGGACGGGGGGAGGGGGGGTTAGAAGTCTCAAGGAAAGCTCTATTGGCATGGGAAAGCTTATGCAAGCCTAAAGCAGCAGGTGGTCTGAACCTGCTGGTCTGAACCTGCGGGATATAGAAGCATGGAATAAGGCAGCTATATGTAAGCTCTTATGGAACCTATGCAAGAAGAAATATAGGATGTGGGTGCAATGGGTATATGTGTATTATAAAAAGCATAACACATTGTGGAGCATTGAACCAACACAAGCTTCTTGGATAGTACTGAAAATTCTTAAAGCCAAACAATACTTTGAGGAAGCTGGCTATACAAAAGAGTAGGTGGAGGGGATAAGTAGCTTCTCTATTAAGAACATGTATGGGAAAATAAGGAAAAATTTTATAGAGTACCATGGAGGAAACTGGTGCATAGTAGTGTTGGTGTGCCAAAATGGAACTTTATAGTTTTCCTAGCTGCACATAAAAGGTTGATGACTAAAGATAGGTTGAGGGGTTTGGGATATGTGGAAGATGTAATATGTTCTCTATGTAACAGGGAGGAGGAGATAGTTGATCATTTGTTTTTTAATTGTTCATATACAACAAGAGTATGGTCAGCAATGCTACAATGGCAAGGAATTCAAAGACAGCCAATGATGTGGGTAAATGAACTTGAATGGGCAGGAAAGTACTATAAAGGGAAGAGCACAAAAGTTGAATTATATAAATTCATTCTGGCAGGAACCTTTACTACATATGGCAAGAGAGGAATAGCAAGATATTCAAAGGACTGCATCGATCAGAAGTACTACTAACCAAAACCATAACACAGGGTGTGCATGGACGAGGTGGAAATAAACACAAGCTAATAATGTAACGACCCGACCAATCATTTTGTGTTCTAGGACCCCGTGCCCCTAAATGAGACTTCCCGTAGTTGCTTTTGCTGATTTATGACTTGTGGGGACGGGTGGTTCGAGGTTTGTAGGAGTTTGGGGTGGTGTAGGAACACTTAGTTCCTTAAGGTTGGCCTTAAAATGCCAAGTTTGACTTCGGTCAATATTTTTAGCAAACGATCTCGGAATCGAGATTTGAAGGTTCCGGTGGATTTGTATGATGATTTCGGACTTGGTGTATGTTCGGAACGGGTTTTGGATGACCCGGGAGCGTTTCGACGCCAAATAATGAAATATGATTCCTTAAGTTCAAAAATTGAGGTTTAGAACATGATTTTGTGTTATCGAGGTCCGAATGGAATTTCGAGACCGGGAATAATTTCGTTATGTTATTTATGACTTGCTCGCAAAATTTGGTGTCATCCGATTAGTATATGTAGGTTCGGCATGTTGAAGGCGAATTCAAGAACTTAAAGTTCTTAAGTTGGATCCAATAGGTTTTGGGGTATTGATTTTTATATTTAGCGTTGTTTCGGACGTTCTGAAGGCTCGAGCAAGTCCACATTATGATTTAGGACTTGTTGGTATATTTGGACCAGCCGCAGGTGCGGTCAACGCCTCACAGGTGCGGTCTCAGAGGGGGCTGCCCAGTTCCGCAGGTGCGGGCCATTTCCCGCAGAAGCGGAGCCGCAGATGCAGACTCCCTTCCGTAGGTGCGACCACTGGCCCCTTCCCATTTTTCGTAGGTGCGGGATTTTTCTCGTAGATGCAAGACTGCAGGTGTGAAAAACCTGAAGGCAATGAGGTTGTTTAAAATACGGGACTTAGTCATTTTTTAACCATTTTTCTTCATCTTGGACGATTTAGAGAGCTTGCAAAGGAGAGATTTGTTGCTCCCAAACGCACACGCAAGTATACGTGGTCGACAAGTAATATGGGATTGTAAGTCCAGATATCGTACCCACAGAGACTTGTGATTAACTATCAACTAAATTAAGCCAACAATTAATCTATTCAAGCGAGTCCTAAAGTGTGAAGATTTAACTAAAATTTGTCTAGAATAGTAAACTATGAAATTAAAGAAACAATTGGCGAAATTAGACACGAATTCAATAAGAGCCGATATTCTAGAGCTATGGGCTAGCAAACAATCATGTTGAGTTTTCCACTTAAATCGTCTAATTAATTTATCTGGTTTATTGGTTGACAGGATTAATATTACTCGTAGCCTTCTCCCAAAGTACTATTCGTCTATTCAAGCTAATCTAACGCCTATATTCCTATGAAATTAGGATTAACAAGAACACATTAATAATTCCTGTATCGTAACCAAGCAAGGGTTAGGTATATTCCTATCCTAACCACAAATTCGCTCCCCTAAAGGGTTAAGATCTTACTCTACCCAATCTCATTTGCAATCTAGAATTCTCTCTCCCGAGTTCAATCCTAGATTCGTAGGTAGTATTCAATTGGTGATCAAGAAATCAAATAATTAAGCGCAAGACTGAATAAATAAACCAATATGATAAATAATAAGAACAACTCAAGCTTCAAACTACAACGTTCATGTAGCACCCAAAACTCTAGAACTAATAAACTATGAAATTAAAGGAAGAGAAGAGAAGAAAAACTAGGTAAAAGACTCCTCCAGGCGTGGTGTATGTTCCTCCACGTGAATTCCCCTTCAAAGTATGTTAGCCCCCTCAAAAATAAGTTTAGACTTGCTTTTATACGTGTTGGGTAGGTTTAGGGACGAAATAATCGTGTCCCGGACAAAATAGGACAAAACTCTCGTCTCCGGCGCCCTGGATAGTGTCGGGCGCCCACCAGGGAGCTGCCCCATATTTAGCAATTGCCCACAGCGCCACAGGTGGGGCTGGGCGCTACCTGTGGCACCTAAAATCGCCGATTTTCCGGTTTCGTCCGTTTTGGCTCTAATTTCGCGCATTTCGCCCCCAATTGATCCCGAATCATTCCTAAACATAAAAACACTTCAAATTAATATAAATCATCATATTTAACATCTAAAACTCACGAAACAAAAGTAAAATATGAGGCGATATACATAGAAATATATACACTTTAAGTTAAATATCAACACCCTACACTTAGACTCTTGCTCGTCCTCGTGCAATGGGACAATATACTACCCTTCAACAAGTACAAGGTTCATTATCAAGGAGTATTTTACTTTTCAATCACACACCTTACCCCTTGACTATGATCGATACCGGCAACCAAGTATGAACATACACAATTTCACATTCTTCCCCTTCTTTAAACATGTCCAAGTATAACAATTTAATCAATCATACCAACAACCTAATTGCAACCACCCATCCTCAAGAGTCAACTTGCAACCACTAAGCCCTCTCAATTCACGCATCTACCCAACAAGAAAGTTTACAACATTACCAATCGTTCATAAGATCATGTGCCCTCACCAACAACAAAAGAGTGAATATAACTAGTCCACACATTCACTCACCCTCACTAAGAATTCATATGCATCCTGTGGTCGTACCATAAGCTTGCCCGTAGTGTAGATCTCCACTAATTCAAGTTAGCCAAATCAAGTATCAATTAGGACTTTTAAGGTTGTAATGTCGGGTAGGATATATTTAGGAATAGTGACTAACCCTCCTAAGCACTTTAATACACTACCTTCAC
>MDKI01127134.1:0-67043 GCA_005239505.1 Nicotiana paniculata
CATTAAAGCACATAAAATACAAGGTATATAATGCTTAAAATCATGAATTCTAGCCACACATCAGTTATGTTCAAAAGTCATATTGCTTAAGTTCTTGCATGTACATACAATCTCTGTTAAATCCCTAAATATTAAAAAATTATGTGTATGTATACGGCACCCGCGTCACATGTATGATTTGTGGGCGGGATAACCCTACTATTATGTCAACCACGTCGCATGTTCAATTCGCGAACGGGGTAATAGATGCATCTATGGTTCGAGCCGTTCGACCCTCGAAAGTGCACATTTATTTTCGCGACGCTTCGGCCGTACGATTTCGGCCTATTATGTGCTATATAATTTATAGAGAGTTTTGTTGTAATTGCATAAACTATTTCATGTGAAAAAGGGAATTTAGTACCTTATATGCTAGTGAAATTCGACATGCAAAGGTAATTACATTTAAACTTGATATTTTATGTCTTTGTGATTACTATGACTGTTATGCCTACCTAGTCCTTATTAAATTACGTTATTTAGAGATTTTGACCCTAGTAAGTATCACGTCTACCTCTTGTCACTACTTCTTCGAGAGTAGGTGGGATACTCACTGGGTACAATCTGTTTATATACTCATGCTGCACTTCTGTACTTAATTGTACAGGCTTTGAGGCAGGTGCATCTGGGCCTTCATCCGGAGCTCGTCGCTGACGTATATTTTACATGGACTTCTTGGTGAGCTGCTTTCCTAGACGTATCTCTCTGGAAGCACCTTGGACTTCCCCTTTTCTTTTGCTATGTCTGTATTTCTTTTGTTCAGACAGTAGGGAAAAATTGTACTTTGTTTTGGATACTCGTTTCTATTAGATGCCCGTAGACCTGTGACGCCAGTTCCTGGCATGCCCACGCAGTGGATATTCTATATTTTTGGGTTGTAATTATTGGTGGTGATTAATATATTTATTACTCACTTTTGGTTGTCTAAGTCACTTGTTTACTTCGAAATTAGAAATCTAAAAGAAAACATCTCAATTATGGGAAATTTGTTTTATAAAATTAAAAAGGGATCACTAGTAAATTAAGGTTGGCTTGCCTAACATCGGAGTTTGCGCCATCGCGATCCTTATTGGGATTTGGGCCGTGACAACATGGTATCCGCGATCTAGGTTCACATAGGTCTCACAAGTCACGTACCTAATAGAGTCTTGCGGATCGATACGGAGACGTCTGTATTTAACTTCAGGAGGCTATAAGGTGTTAGGAAACCTCTCTTTATTCATGTTCTATCGTGCAGTTGATGGTTTACTAAATCTCATTCTTTTATTCTCTCACAGATTGTGAGGACTCGCGTGGCTGATGTTCCAGACCTAGGAGATTCCTCTACCCCTGCCGTTCTAGGTCGTGGCAGAGGCCGGGGGAGGGCACCGACCCGAGGTAGGGGACGAGGGCATCCCGGAGCTGTTCTAGTAGCACACCCAGCAGATCCGGCAGAGGATCCTATCACAGAGGAGCAGGGCAAGGTGCCCCCAGCAGATCCTGTCCCAGTAGACTTTATGACGGCGCCAGGCTTCCAGGAGGTCATGGGCCGTATGATGATTCATGGATACTATGATGCAGGCTGGTTTATTTCCAACGGATCCTACCACATACCAGGCGGGAGGGGGAGTTCAGACCCCTACTGTCCAGGCTGCAGGACATGCAACAACAGTATATCAGATCCCGGATACATTGCCTGTGGGTGGAGCCCAGCCTGTAGCGGCAGCACCTGAGCTCAGACCAGCTATGGACGGCGATCTGCAGAAGTTACTGGATAGATGGACCCGATTGCACCCTCCTATATTCGAAGGTGAGAAGGGCGAGGATGCCCAGGACTTCATTGATAGGTGCAGGGATAGACTGCACAACATGAGGATACTGGAGTCCCATGTAGTGGACTTCACTACTTTTCAGCTTGAGGGCAGGGCCCGTAGATGGTGGTAGTCCTATATCCTTGGTAGACCGGAAGGTACCCCTTCCATCACTTGGGAGCAGTTCACTCTGCTATTTCTGGAAAGGTATATTCCACCCTCCGAGAGGGAAGAGCTGTGGTATCAGTTTGAGCAGCTGGAGTAGGGACAGATATCGGTGACCGACTACGAGGCCAGGTTTTTCGAGTTGTCTCGTCATGCCCTTATGATAATCCCTACTGATGCTGAGAGAGTGCAGAGATTTATAGCTGGGCTGCACTCAAATATTAGGTCCAACATGGACCTAGAGGTGGAGATGGGGACTATCTATCAGCTTGTGGTCGATATAGCTCGCTGTATTGAGGGTTATCGATCGAGGGGCAGAGAGCAAAGTCAGCAGGATAATAAAGCTAGATTTTATGGAGATTTTAGAGGTGCCCCAGCCAGGGGTAGAGTTCAGTTCGATAGAGGACAGCTTAGCAGGCCTCCATATTCAGCTCCTCCACCACCTCCCCATGGTGCTCCAGTGAGGCCCTATTTCAGCTCCATGCCGGAGAGTTCCTACCGTCCACCAGCCATTCAGGGTTCCTCAGGCGGGTATTTCGGTCATCAAGGGCCTTCTAGTCCTTACTTCAGTGCCATGCCGGAGGGTTCTCACCGTCCCCTAGCTATCCAGGGTTCTTCTTTAGGGCAACAGGCCATGCCACCGGCGAGATGTTATGAGTGTGCGGATCCAGGCCATATGAGGAGGACTTGTGCCAGGCTTCAGGGCAAGGCCGTTCAGCAGAGTTATCAACCTACATTCTCAACACCGGTGGTTCGTCCACTCAGAGGTGAAGGGTAGGCTGGTAGAGGTCATCCCATAGGTGGAGGCCAGGCAGGGGGAGCTCTGCCGGACCCTATTCATTCCAGTGGAGGTCAGTCATCCGGTGCTCCAGCTAGATTCTATACCATTCCGGCTCGATCAGATGCACTGGCCTCAGATGTCGTGATCACAAGTACTATTTCAGTATGTGGTAGAGTGGCATCAATGTTATTTGATCCAGGATCCACTTATTCATATGTTTCATCCTTATTTTCTTGTTTCCAGGATGTTCCTCGCGAGTACTTGGGTACTCCTATTTATGTGTCCACTCACGTGGGCGATTCTATGGTAGTAGACTGGATTTATCGGTCCTGTGTGATTTCATTTTGTGGGTTCGAGACCAGAGCAGATCTCCTATTGCTCGACATGGTTGATTTTGAGATTATTCTAGGCATGGATTGGCTATCCCCCTATCATGCCATGCTAGATTTCCATGCCAAGACAGTTACTTTATCCATGCCCGAGTTTCCTAGGCTGGAGTGGAGGGGTTGCTCTGTTAGTGCAGCAAGTCGGGTTATTTCTTTCCTGAAGGCTCGACATATGGTCAAGAAGGGTTGTCTGGCGTATCTTGTTTATGCGCGGGACACCACCGCCGAGTCTCTGACGATTGATTCAGTGCCACTGGTTCGAGAATTTGCTGATGTATTTCCTTCAGACCTTCCAAGCATGCCTCCGAGTCGTGATATTGATTTCTGCATTGATTTAGCTCCAGGCCACCAGCCTATATCTATTCCTCCCTAACATATGGCTCCGAAAGAGTTGAAGGATCAGCTTGAGGAGTTGTTGGCTAAGGGGTTCATCAGACCGAGTGTATCTCCGTGGGGTGCTCCAGTTCTATTCGTGAAGAAGAAGGATGGGTCCATGCAGATGTGTATTGATTACCGCCAGTTGAATAAGGTCACCATTAAGAACAAGTATCCTTTTCCATGCATCGATGCTTTGTTTGACCAGTTGCAGGGTGTTCGGGTGTTTTCTAACATTGATTTGAGATCGGGATATCATCAGTCGGGCATTCGGGCCTCAGATGTCAGGAAGACTGCTTTTCGTACGATATATGGCCATTATGAGTTCCTGGTGATGTCTTTGGCTTGATAATTCCCCGGCAGCATTTATGGACTTGATGAACAGGGTGTTCAAGCCGTATATTGATTCTTTTGTCATTGTCTTAATTGATGACATTCTGATTTACTCACGTAGCCTGGGAGAGTACGAGCAACATTTTTGAGTGGTGCTACATACTTTGCGAGAACAGAAGCTATGTGCTAAGTTCTCCAAGTGTTAGTTTTTGTTGGATTCCGTGGAATTTTTGGGACATGTGGTATCCAGAGAGGGTATCAAGTTTGACCCTACGAAGATTGAGGTAGTTCAGAGTTGGCCACGTCCTACTTCAACTACAGAGATCAGGAGTTTCTTGGGTCTAGCAGGCTACTATCGGCGATTTGTGGAGAGCTTTTCATCCATTGCAGCCCCACTGACTAGATTGACTCAGAAGAATGCCCCATTCCAATGGTCAGACGAGTGTGAGGCGAGCTTTAAGAAGCTCAAGACAGCATTGACCTCAACACTAGTTCTGGTATCGCCTTTCAGTTTTGGGATGTATACAGTGTATTGCGACACTTCGCGCGTTGGCTTGGGGGGTGTGTGTTGATGTAGGAGGGGAGATTTATTGCTTATGCTTCGCGCCATCTGAAGGTTCACGATAAGAATTACCCTGTGCACGATTTGGAGTTGGCGGCAATTGTCCATGCCCTTAGATTTGGAGGCATTACTTGTATAGGGTGTCCTGTGAGTTTTATACAGACCACCGCAGCTTGTATCACTTGTTCAAGCAGAGGGATCTTAACTTGAGGTAGCCAGGTGGCTTGAGCTGCTAAAGGATTATGACATCACCATTCATTATCATCCGGGCAAGGCAAATGTGGTAGCAGATGCTTTGAGCAGGAAGGCGGAGAGTATGGGTAGCTTGGCTTTTATTGCAGCAGAGGAGAGACCTCTAGCCTTGGACATTCAGTCCTTGGCTAATATCCTGGTGAGATTAGACCTTTCAGAGCCTCGCTGAGTTCTAGCACATGTAGTTTCCCAGTCTTCGTTATTGGGAGATATTAAGGCTCGGCAATTTGATGATCCGTTCTTGGCAGAGCTACGGGAGACAGTGGTTGAGGGTGGTTCCAAGGAGGTTGCTATTGGCGAGTACGGTGTACTGAGACTTCAAGGCCATTTATGTGTTCCTAATGTCGATGGCCTGAGAGAGAGGATTCTAGAGGAGGCACACAGTTCACGGTACTCTGTTCATCCTGGTGCTACGAAGATGTATCGTGATTTGAAGCAGCATTTCTGGTGGAGGCGGATGAAGAAGGACATTGTGGAGTATGTGGCTAGGTGTCTTTATTACCAGCAGGTTAAGTATGAGCACCAGAGTCCAGGAGGCCTACTTCAGCAGGTGCCCATTCCCGAGTGGAAGTGGGAGCGCATCACTATGGACTTCGTGGTTGGGTTACCTTAGACTTTGCGGAAGGTTGACACGGTTTGGGTCATTGTGGATAGGTTAACCAAATAGGTGCATTTCATTCCAGTGGCTACTACATATACTTCTAAGAGGTTGGCCCAGATCCACATTCAGGAGATAGTCCGGTTGCACGGTGTGCCAGTGTCTATTATATCAGATCGAGGTCCTCAGTTCACCTCGCACTTCTTGAGAGCATTGCATAGTGAGATGGGTACCCAGATAGATCTCAGCACAACATTTCACCCTCAGACTGATGGTCAGTCGGAGCGTACAATTCAGATATTGGAGGACATGCTCAGGGCGTGTGTGATTGACTTCGGAGGTCAATGAGACCAGTTCTTGCCTTTGGCCGAGTTTGCTTACAATAATAGTTATCAGTCCAGCATTGATATGGCACCATTTGAGGCTTTGTATGGTCGGCAATGACGTTCTCCTATCGGGTAGTTTGAGCCTGGCGAGGCTAAGTTATATGGCACCGACCTAGTGAAGGATGCTTTGGAGAAAGTGAAGTTGATTCAAGGGAGGCTCCGCACAACACAGTCCAGACAGAAGAGTTACGCAGATTAGAAGGCACATGATGTATCATTTATGGAGGGAGATAGGGTTCTGTTGAAGGTCTCACCGATGAAGGGTAATATGAGGTTCCGAAAGAAGGGAAAGCTGAGCCCGAGGTTTATAGGTCCCTTCGAGGTGTTGAGGCGAGTTGGAGAGGTTGCTTATGAGCTAGCTTTACCTCCCAGTTTTTCCGGAGTTCATCCGGTCTTTCATGTATCCATGCTCCGGAGATACCATGACGACTTCTCTCACGTGGTTGATTTCAGCACTATTCAGTTGGATGAGAGGTTGGGCTACGAGGAGGAGCCAGTTGCCATTATTGACAGGCAAGATCGCCAGTTGAGTTCCAAGAGATTTTCTACTGTGAAGGTCCAGTGGAGGGGCCAACCAGCCGAGGAGGCGACCTGGAATCCTGGTAGGACATGCGGAGCAGATATCCGCACTTATTCAGCACTTTAGGTATGATTCTAGACCCGTTCGAGGACGACCGTTTGTTTAAGAGATGGATAATGTAACGACCCGCCCGGTCGTTTTGCGTTATCGGATCACGTTACCCTAAATGAAACTTCCTTAAGGTTCGGGATTCAGAAACGTTTAGAGTGATATAGGAACACTTGGTTCCTTAAGGTTGGCCTTTAAGGCCAAGCTTGACTTCGGTCAACATTTTGAGTAAATGACCTCGGAATCGAGTTTCAATGGTTCCGGTAGCTTTGTATGATGGTTTCGGACTTGGGCATATGTTCAGAATGGGTTTTGGATGAACCGGGAGCGTTTCGGCGCCCAATAGCGAAATAAGAGTTCCCTTAGGTTCATATTGTGGTTTGGGACGTGTTTTTGTGTTATCAAGGTCCAAACGGAATTCCGAGACCGGGAATAGTTCCAATATGTCATTTATGACTTGCTTGCAAAATTTGGTGTCATTCCGAGTAGTATAGGTCGATTCGGCGCATTGTTAGCAAATTCAAGAAACTTAAAGTTCCTAAGTTTGATTCTAGGGGTTTTGAGGTGTGATTTTGAGTTTTAGCATTTTCTTGGGTGTTCCAAAGGCTCGAACGAGTCCGTATTATAATTTGGGACTTGTTGGTATATTTGGAAGGGGGGCTCGGGTGGGCCCAGATGCCTCTCGGCACCAAACGAGGCCAAAAACCAGCTGAAGCAGTTGCAGGTGCACCTGATCTGGTGTGACCGCAGGTATGGTTGCCCAGTCGCAGATGCGAGACCGCTCCTGCGGTCCTTGCCTCGCAGGTGTGACTTAAGGTGAGGCTACCCATTTCTCGCAGGTGCGGATATTATCCGCAGGAGCGAAGCCGTAGGTGCGAGCTCCTCTCCACAGGTGCGAGCCCAGGCCCCTTGCCCCTCTTTTGCAGGTGCGAGACCGCAGGTGCGGTCCTCGAGCCGCAGGTGCGGAAACCCTGTAGGCATTGAGGTCTTTTATAATACGGGAAAGAACCATTTTACTCCATTTCTTTCCTCCATAGTCGACCTTGAGAGCTTGGAAAATATCCAAACGACCTAGCTACTGAAAGGTAAGTGATATCTAATCTAATATCAGTTTAATACATGAAATCCTAGGTAGATTAACTCCTAATTAGTGAAAATCAAGGGTTAGAGTAAAAACCTAGAGCTTTATGAAATTTTGGGAATCACCCACTAAACTAGCTATGAAATCATACAAAACCATATGTTAATGATCCTTAGGGCATGGGTAAGTGTTTCCTTCAAGAATTTTCGGAATCCGAGCATGTGGGCCCGAGGTGTATTTTTGGGATTTTTCAAAGTAGGTTGAAATAACTACTTAATTAGGTAAATTAGGTAAATTTCATACTTTTGAGCATAGATTAATTCATGTATACAATATTTGACTAGTTTCGAGTCCTTGAGAGACGAGTTTGGAGGTTCGGGCGCGTTCTTGACCCGGAAAGTAGGTTCTACACGAGGTGAGTCTCCTTTCTAACCTTGTAAGAGGGAATTGTCCCCATAGGTGATTATAAATAATGGCATGTCCTTATTTGCGGGGGGCTATGCATGCACGAAGTGACGAGCCGTGCGTAGCTACTATTATATATGCTAGGTAGTTCTAGGACTCACAAGCATGCTTTTATTTGCTTTACATGTGTCCCAAAATGTATTTGAGTTGCATAGTATCCTTGAATTGGTATGAGAGTACTAGGAAGTTATGTTCAAAAGTCATATTGCTTAAGTTCTTGCTTGTACATACAATCTCTGTTAAATCCCTAACTATTTAAAAATTATGTGTATGTATACGGCACCCGCGTCACATGTATGATTCGTGAGCGGGATAGCCCTACTATTATGTCAACCGCGTCGCATGTTCGATTCGCGAGCAGGGTAATAGATGTATCTATGGTTCGAGCCGTTCGACCCTCGGCAGTGCACATTTATTTTTGCGACACTTCGGCCGTATGCTTTCGGCCTATTATGTGCTATATAATTTATTGGGAGTTTCATTGTAATTGCATAAACTGTTTCATGTGAAAAAGGGAATTTAGTACCTTATATGCTAGTTTCGACATGCAAAGGTAATTACAATTAAACTTGATATTTTATGTCTTTGTGATTACTATGATTGTTATGCCTGCCTAGTCCTTACTAAATTACGTTATTTAGAGATTTTGACCCTAGTAAGTATCACGTCTACCTCTCGTCATCACTTATTCGAGATTAGGAGGGATACTCACTGGGTACATATCTGTTTATGTACTCATGCTACGCTTCTATACTTAATTGTACAAGCTCTGAGGTAGGTGCATCTGGGCATTCATCCGGAGCTCGTCCCTGACGTATATTTGGCGTGGACTTCTCGGTGAGCTGCTTTCCTTGACGTATCTATCTGGAAGCACCTTGGACTTCCTCTTTTCTTTTGCTATGTCTATATTACTTTTGTTCAGACAGTAGGGAAAACTTGTACTTTCTTTTGGATACTCGTTTCTATTAGATGCCCGTAGACCTATGACGCCAGTTCCTGGCATGCCCACGTAGTGGATCTTCTATTCTTTTGGGTTGTAATTATTGGTGGTGATTACTATATTTATTACTCACTTTTGGTTGTCTAAGTCACTTTTTTGTTCGAAATTAGAAATCTAAAAGGAAACCTCTCAAGTATGGGAGATTATTTTATAAATTAAAAAGGGATCAGTAGTAAATTAAGGTTGGCTTTCCTGACATCGGAGTTGGGCGCCATCGCGGACCTTATTGGGATTTGGGTCGTGATAGTGTACTGCCTTGGGATCCTCTTGAGATGCCTTGGAACTCTGGCACACTGGCCTTTCCACACTGCACTTACTCAATCCCTGTTATGAAAAGTCTAGGTGTGAGAACTGCCCGGGATCCTTGAGGTCCTTAGGGAACTCTGACACACCTGGACACAAATCTGGCTATGAAACCCTTTGGCATTTGAGATCAATGAAGGCCTGGCCTTACCAGGTTTTCCCTAGGACTGTTTCAGGCTCCCTATAGCTTAATCTATATTTATGTATGTAATTTATTCAATCATTGGTCTTTAATAATTATTTGTAAAAAAAATATTGGGGTGATTAGTGAAAAAAGGAGGGTAGTTGTATGATACTGTGGGTAAAGCCGAGTAGAAATCATGTCTATAGGCTTTACATTCTGCAAATCTGCATTAGAAATCATGTTCTAGGGTTGAAGTGTTTATTTGCATTCAAACCATGTTAAACCTGTGCATTAGATATCCTGTTCTTAGGGTCTTCACATTTATTGCTTCAGTATACTACATATCACTATTCCATGCTTTAATTATGCATAAGTACTTTCACTTACAGATCCTTCTACTAGGTTAATAATCTTGACTTAATAAAAATAGTCATCCTCTGTATGCATTAGATACCATGCTTTTAGGGAACTCTGTTTGCATATGCTTGAATCATGTTTATTCCGCTTAAATAAGACTCATGTCCATGAAAATGCTTAAACACCTCCCACACATGGGTATTCATGTCTATAAATACAAATTGGTATAAATCACCTGCTAAAATCTGTGTCACCTAGATCAGCATGTTCGTAGGTTGAACAATTTCAAAAAAAAGAAATTGTTAAACAGCTCCTGTATTTGTGATTGCGTATAGTGCCACGCCTAGGCAAGCCTTAGGTGATTAAGGTCTTTATATAAAACTAGAAACTGCATTTTTGATTGTGTTTAAACTACTTAAGTCTCACGGGGTTTGAAATCAGTAGGACAAACTGATTAGGACCTTGCCACTTTTCTAAAACATTGTTGCATGTTCTGTGAATTGATGTTCACCTAGACATCCTGTCCTAGGATTTTTCTAAATTTGCCTGCATCTGTGTTTGAGACGTGTTTTTTTATTTGCCTATATACATGTGGAGGTAAACATGAGCCTTTTAACTCCTTTTGCCCCTATTTTCTTTTCCTACATGTTATTTGTTTGTCGCCTAGATTTTTCCTTTTAACTACCTTAGGATTGTCTAGAACTGCCCATATTTAGAGGTCCTAAGCTCTTCCAGTACCACAATGAAGGGATGGGTAACATCACGCTTAGAGTTCGTTAATAAAAACTCGCTTAATAACCACTAAGGGGTGGGATAATGGGTAGTAAAAGTATATGATGACATGTGAGCTAATACAACGTGTAGCCCCTCTCATTAAAGACTGATTACCGGGCATTTCATGGATACGATTCTATAGGATAAACAACTTAGGACTCCTTTATCCCATTTACATACATGTGCTTAGACTGCTGATTTGTTAAAACCTTATTTCCTTTACATATGTGTGCTTAGACTGCTTATTTGCACATGATTAATTCACAAAGTATGTTTGGCCGGGACCCACAGTTGTGGACTTCGAGGGGTGCCTAACACCTTCCCCTTGAAGTAACTTCAAGCCCTTACCCAATCTCCGGTTATACAATTAGTGTTATAAATGACCCATAATAGGTTCCCTAACGCACCTTAATTCGTTAGGTGGTGACTCTTCAAATTCCTTACATCCCTTTTCCCAAAAGGAAATGAGTTGTCCCAATAATGTAAAAAATCTTGACTAATCCAAAAGGAGAGGAAAAAGGGGGCGCGACAAAATGAGCCTTCCCCGATCTTTAAAGGTTGGAGAATCACCCACCACCTAAGTAGGTCCCATTGGGAGCTGCTTGTGCAGTCTCGCGAAAATGCGAATATCTCTCTACTATGATGTCGTATCAAAAAATGATTTAATGCACTGGAAACTAGACTCATAAAACTTAATTTTGATAAGTGGGTCACCCCGTACTCCTTATTATATTGAGAGAAAAACTCTGCTACATTTGACCTAATTTTAAGCATATCTATGAATGTAACTTGTGATGACATTTGCCAAATTTTGTTCCACAACCCGCTTGACTTCAAAATATAACACACGACTATCATACGGCTAATAAATCATACATAATATCATTATTATGTTAAGCACCCTATTCTCACCCTAAATGTACATGTTATAACATTCCCAACTTGTCGACTTTGGACGAAACTTATTTTCTTCAATTCGTTTAGCTTATAAGCTTGTCAAACCTTTTGGTAATTGTTATTCATGATCTTAAATAATTGGAACCTCCAAGTTAACATGATTAACTCACTTTATGTACTTTCAAGGATGATCTCATTTCTGAGCTTACATCAATTGACTTACGACATACTCTTACGTACGAGAAGATGGGGTGTAACAGTCTATCAATGTATATCGAGGAATTCCAAAATGATAAATAATTTGACTCAGATGAAATTTTCCATATATTCTTTCTTTACGTCTTTAAGGGAAACGTCTTCAGTCCACGTCAAAAAGTAATCAATTGTAGCCAAAATGTATTAATGTCTACTAGAATATTTTTGTAGTGGTCCAATAACATCTAAACCACAACATCAAGCGGCCATGAAGCAATAGTTGGGTGCAATATTTGGTGGTTGATGTATAAAGTTAACATGGAATTGGCAAGCTTTACACTTTCGCGCACAATCCAAGTGAAACAACCTGACCGTTCATTTTGTGTATTTGAGCCCCATTTCTCCTTTTGAAGCTTCCCGTATGTGTATTTCGGGTTTTATTACTTGCAAGGATTATTGGTTTCGCTTCAGGGGAGTTTTGGATCCTTTAGTTATTGGTTTAGAAGCTTAAGTTCGAAATATTGACCGCGGTTTGAATTTTATAAAAACAAACCCAGAACGGTATTTTGATGGATCTAATAGATTCGTATAGTAATTTTTGACTTAGGCGTATGTCCGGGTTAGAATTCAGAGAATTCTAAGTTGATTTGGATTGTTTTGTTGAAAGTTGGAAATTTGAAGGTTCAGAAATATCATAAGTTCGACTGTAGTTTGACATTATATCTATCGGGTTAGGATTTTGATGGGACTTGAAATAGGTCCATTTTTTATTTGAAACTTGTCTGCAAAATTTAGCGTCATTCCGAGTTGGTTTAATAGGAATCAGATGCTTGGTAGTGATTCTAGTGATTCTTGAGTTCATTGCAAAATCTTATGTGTTAGGATATACGATTCATGGTTCTGGATGTTACTTTGGTGATTTGATCATGCGAGCGATTTTATATGATATTTTTAGACTTGTGTTGATGTTTGGTGTAGAGCCCCGAGGGCTCGAGTGAGTTTCAGATGTGTTTTAGACTGGTTTGAACCTATTTCAGGTTGCTAGTATGCTAGTGCAACATTTAACAACTGCAAGCACTAGCATAACAATTGCGAAGTACGAAGGGAGGGCTCAGGTATCGCAAATGCGATTCCTTACTCGCAATTGCAAAGAATGGGATTGGGCTAGGTAGGTCGCAATTGCGACCATTTGGCCGCATTTGCAACAGTTCCCTGGTTTTTCAGGCGCTGCATTTGCGAGGTATTGTCTGCATTTGCTAGGGTTCTTAATTGCGAACCTAGCTCACATTTGTGTTTTCTACAGCTGAACAAAATAATGGGATTTCGGAACTTACCTTCAGTTATCACATTTTAGAACACTAGACTCGGTAAGAGGCGATTTTGAGGAGGGATTTTCACATACAACTATTGGGTAAGTGGTTTTGATGAAATTTTAATTATATTACATGGTTATTTATGAGATTTAACCTCTAATCCATGAAATTTGAAGAAAATATTTCGAAAATTTTGACTATGTTTTGAAAAATGAAAATTCGAGATTTGAGATTCAAAGGACTCGGATTTGAAGACAAAACGCATATATAGACTCATGGGTTTATGGGTAATCGAGATCTACCCTTGGACTCGGGTTTTGACCAGGCAAGCACGAGGTTGACTTTTGGGGAATTGTATAAATATCTTAACTTTAATTATTGGAAATGGTTTCTCTTGCATTGTTTGATGATATTAAGTCAATTTTTGTTAGATTTGAGCCGTCTAGAGGTGAATTCTAAAGGAAAAACTATTTTTAAGTGTTGATATGGCCTAATTGAGGTAAGTATATTGCCTAACTTTATGGGGAGGGGGGGGGGGAACTTCCCCGTAGGATTTGGTCTAATTGCATTATTTGAATTTTGTGAAAGACGTGTACATGAGGGGAAGAGTTTGTACACGAGGTTATATTTGGTATTTGACCAGTTTAGACACTTAGGTTATTTATATGCATTTAATTGTGTTGTGTTGTTATTATATGGAATATCTTTCTTCATTGAGTTTACTTCTTTTCGTTTCATTGTGTTATTATTGAAATTCGTGTACACACTGTTGTTGAGCCGCGGGGCTATGTATTGTTGTGATATAGGTATTGTTGTTTTGGCAATGTTGAGGCATATGGGCACGCGAGGTGCAAGTTGATTATTGTGTTGTGATGAGATGCGCATGCGGCGGTATAAGGGTGGTGATATTGATGCGCATGTGGCGAGATAAACAGGTTTTATGTGCATGTTTATAGTAAGGGGAATTAATTCATCTTGAAGCACAAACAGTGAGATAAGGGGGTTAAAGCGCGTGAAGTTGTTTCCGGAAAAGTGTTTTTAAAAATAAATGTAAAGCTTATGTGGAATTGTAAGGAAGAATTTGTGATTTGTGACTTGTGATTTGCTATTATGAGGTGTGGTACCTCAGGGTAATTCTTGTTGTAAACCTTATGATCGAATGGCTTGACTATTTGGACTGCCAATTGCTTTTCCTTAATTGATTTCACTTGTATTTTAAATGTGTTCTAATTATTTTGCTGCTTCATCACCTGTTTACTCCTTGTTGCCATTTGTTATTTTTAGTATCCATTTCTAGCTTTATATTAATATTCTTTTTATTGTTAGCTTTATACTAATATTCCATTCCATTGTTACCATACTTTGCTATTCTTCCACTTTTAGCTTCATATTAGTACTTTGCACATGTTTTGTGTCTAGTGGGTGTCTCGACTGTACCTCATCACTACTCTACCGAGGTTAGTCTTGATACTTACTGGGTACTATTTAGTGTACTCATACTACGTTTCTGCTTATTTTTGTGCAGATCCAGGTACCTTGGAACATGTTGGTCATTAGTTAGCTGCTTGTGATATGCTACGGAGACTTCAAGGTATACCTGCCATTGCGCTTGTAGGCCTTAGAGTCAAACCTTATTATGTTTTCCTTGATAATTTTTATTTTCATTCCAAATAATGTTGTAATAGAGATTCCCAGTCTATTTCAGTAGAGCTTATGACTCTATACTACCGGTTTTGGAGTTGTATGACTATTGTTCGGTTCAGCTATATTATTTCAGTTATCAGTTAATGTTTCGCAGTTAAGTTGGTTATTTCTGTTAAATCTCACAGCGTGTTAGTCTTACCTAGTCTCAAAGACTAGGCGTCATCATGATTCTAAAAGTGGAACTTTAGCAGTTAAGTTGGTTATTTCTGTTGAATCTCACCGCGTGTTAGTTTTACATAATCTCAAAGACTAGGAGCCATCATGATTCTAAAGGTGGGACTTTGGGGTCATGACAAGTTGGTATCAGAGCTCTAGGTTAATTGGTGCTACGAGTCATAAGTGAGTTTAGCAGTGTCTTGCAAATTTGTACTGAGATGTCTGTACTTATCTTCGAGAGACTATGAATCTATTAGGAAATTCTAGTTCTTTCATTCCTTATCATGCGTATTTGTTGCTTACGGAATCTAAGCCTGTCTTTCAATTTTCTCACAGATGGTGAGGACACGCACTACTGGATTAGCTGAGTGGACACTCGGGGCCCCTGCTAGAGCCGTGAGAGACTGTGACCAGGGTAGAGATCGAGGAAGGGCACGTGCCATGCTTAGAGCACCTTATAAATAATTGAATGAGGAGCCACCAATAGCTTTGGTTGGGGAGAGGCACCTTAGACATCATTCCAAATTGGTTTGATAGGAACCCGACGCATGGTAGTGATTATATCGATTCTTGAGTTTATTGCCAAATCTCATGTGTTTTGATGTCTGATTCGTGGTTCCAGATGTTATTTTGGTGATTTGATAGCGCAAGCAAGTTTGTATGATATTTTTAGACTTGTGTGGGTATTTAATGTGAAGCCTCGAGGGCTCAGGTGAGTTTCAGAAGTGTTTCGAATTGACTTGAACTTGTTTCAAGTTGCTGGTGTTCTAGTGCTGCAGTTATCGCAATTGCAAAGTTGGCAGGAATGGCTCAAGTATGGAAAATGTGATGCCTTGCTCGCAATTGTGAAGAATGGGCTAGGTCTGGGCAGGTCGCGATTGCGACCGGTGCATTTGCAGAATGGAGAGACTTCACATTTGCAAAGTCGGTGTAATATTTGCTACATTTTCCTGGTTTGCATGGCGCCGCATTTGCGAGGTATTGTCCACATTTGCGAATGCAAACCCTAGGTTGCATTTGTCACTTATGCAGTTGAACAAAATAGTGGGATTTTATAACTTTGCTTCATTTATCACATTTAGAACCCTAGACTTGATAAGAGGCAATTTTCAGGAAGGATTTTCACACAATTTTGATATAACTTCAATTACATTACATGATTATTATAATATTTAACCTCTAATCCATGGAATTTGAAGAAAAATTTTGGAAAATTTTGACTATGTTTTGAAAAATAAAATTTTGAGATTTGAAAGTCGAGCGAGACTTGGATTTGAAAATAAAGCCATATATAGACTCGTGGAGTTATGGGTAGTCGTGATCTACCCTTGGATTCGGGTTCTAATCCGGCGGGCCCAGATTTGACTTTTGGGGAATTATGTAAAGATCTTAACCTTAATTATCATAATTGGTTTCTCTTGCATTGTTTGATGATATTAAGTCATTTTTATTAGATTTGAGTCGTGCGGAGGCAAATTTTAAAGGAAAACATGTTTTTAAACATTGATTTGGCCTAGTTGAGGTAAGTTTCTTGCCTAACTTTTTGTGGGAGAACTTTCCCGTAGGATTTGGTCTAATTATATTATTTGAATTCTATGAAAGACGTGTACATGAGGTGACGATTATGGTGCAAGTCTTATATGTTGTATTTGACTGGTTTAGACTGTTAGGTTATATGTATGCATTTAATTGAGGTTATTATTACATGGAATATCTTTCTTCGTTGATTTTACTTCTTTTCGTTTCATTGTGTTGTTGAAATTCTTGTACATATTATTGTTAGATGCATGATATTGGTATTGTTTTTTGGCAATATTATGGCATATGGGCACGTGAGGTGCCAATTGATTATTGTGTTGTGATGAGATGCACATACGGCGGTATAAGGGTGGTGATATTGATGCGCATGCAGTGAGAAAAAGGGATTTTATGCGCGTGTTGGTAGTAAGGGGAATTACTTCATTTTGAAGCACACGCAGGAAGATAAGGGAGCTAAAACGAGTGAAGCTATTTCGGAAAAATATTTTTAAAAATAAATATAAGGCTCACGCGGCATTATAAAGAAGATTTGTGTTTGAAACGACTTGATTATATGGACTATCAATTTCTTTTCCTTAATTGATTCACTTATATTTAATCATGTTCTGATTATTTTGTTATTTTATCACCTGTTTACTCTTTGTTGCCATTTGTTGTTTTTACTATCCATTGGTAGATTTATATTAATATTCTTTCCATTGTTAGCTTTATACTAGTATTCCCTTCCATTGCTGGCCTTATATTGATATTCTTCCGCTATTTGTTTAATAGTAATACCTCGCATAAGTTTTGTGTCTAGTGAGTTTCTCGACTGTACATAGTCACTACTCCACCGAGGTTAGACTTGATACTTACTCGGTACCATTTTTGTGTACTCATACTGCACTTCTGCATATTTTTGTGCAGATCAAGGTACATCAGAGCGTGCCGGTCGTTAGTTAGCTACTTGTGATTTGCTGCGGGGACTTCAAGGTATACATGCCATTGCACTCAGAGGCTCAGAGTCGCCATCTGATGTTTTCCTTGCTACTATTTATTTTCATTACAAAAAGTATTGTAATAGATATTCCTAGTGTATTTCAGTAGATCTTATGAGTTTGTACTACTGATTTTGGGGTTATATGATTGTTGTTCGGTTCAACTATATTATTTCAGTTATCGGTTAATTTTTAGTAGTTAAGTTGGTTATTTATGTTAAATCTCATCATGTGTTAGGCTTACCTAGTCTCGGAGACTAGGTACCATTACGATTCTAAAGGTAGGATTTTGGGGTTGTGACACCAAGCCATATTTCACCATGTTTGGCCAATAATACCCCATTCTTTTTATGTGGAAATGAAGTTTTGGCGCATATTGATGCGCACTACATACTTTGGAATGTGCTTATTGAATGGCTTGAAAGGATTCATCTTCCCCAAAAAGCGTAAGAGAACTCCATCAAATGATTTTCTTATAGAGTGTATCTTTGTAATACAAGAAACAAGGGGCTCTTTTTCGGTTCTCCGTCTTCCGTCTTCCGTCTTCCTTCGAGGGATTTTCTGGAAATATTCTGTAACAAAAATAATCAATTAAAGGTTGTCGCCAATCTTCAATTTCAGAATCACTATTCTTCTTCAGAATCATTTGGTGAGGGAACTGCCCATCTTTGGCAAACGACGACTTGTGTTTGATCAACCAAAGCTAATGAAGAAGCTAAGTCTCCTAATGCTTCAGCTCTCTTGTTTTCCTTTCTTATAATGTGTTGAATAATTACCTCTCCAATCCAACCTACCAATCTCTGAGCGTATTTGTGATATGGGACCAACTCTGACTTCTTGACCTCATAGCTGTCCACAAGTTGATTCGCAATTGTTTCATATCCACCGCCATTTCAAGCCCAAGTATGAGTGTTTGATATTCAACAATATTATTGGAGCAACGTTGTGTCAGAATGAAAGAATATGGAAAAGCTTCCCCTTGAGAAGTGACAAAGACTATTCCAGAAGCAACTACTTCGTGATGTGCAACACCATCAAAATACATCTTCCAGGGAGGTCAAATTTCGATGACCATGGCATCTTCATAAGACAACTCCCAATAATCTAGAATTGGATGGTCGGCTAGGAAGTCTACTAATGCTTGTCCTTTTACCGCATTTTGAGGAATGTATAGTATTTTAAATTGTTGAACCGGGAGATACCATTTCTCTAATCGATCACTTAGGACAGGTTTAGACATGACAAACTTGATAGTATTCGCTTATGAGACGAGTCACAGAATGTGAGTTTGGAAGTAATGTTTTAACTTCTGAATTGAGAATATAAGTTCCAAGCATAACTTCTTGATAGGCGAGTACTTTAGCTCATTTTTCGTCACCACCCTATAAAGTTAAAGAGTGCATTTTCCTTGCCTTCGTTGTTTCCTTGAGTGGGAAGTTCTCCTATCGGCCTTTCCTGCGTTGAAATTTATAATATTAGCGATTTTCCAAGTATGGGGGTTGCCGGTACTGGAGGCTCCATCATATATAACTCAATGCTTTCAAAATATTTTTGCGTGCTTGGTCCTATTCGAAGGAACACCCTTTTTCATGAGGCAACTAATTGGTTGACATCTTCCAGCTCGATTCGAAATAATCTTCTAAGGTACGCCAACTTACCTTGTAGGATTTTTAATTCATGCATATCTCTAGGCTCATGCATTTTCAAGATAACATCTACCTTAGCTTGATCGTCTTCTGTCCCTCGTGTTTAACAATAAAACTGAGGGACTTTCTAGAGGTAACCTTGAAGGTGTAATTCAATGGGTTCATTCTGATTTGGTATCTCCGAAGCTGTTCCAAACCATCCTCAAATCTTACAAGTGATCATCTTTCTTCCTTGACTTTACCACCAAGTCGTCAACGTAACACTCCACATTTTTATGAGGTATGTCATCAAAAATGTTTTTCATAGCATGTTGATATGTAGCGCCAACATTTTTCAAACCAAAAGGCATTATATTGTAACAGTAATACCTTTACGGGTGAAAAAGGCGGTATGTTATTCACCTTCGGTTCCATGTGAATATGATTATATCCAGATGAATCATCCATGAAAGACATCGCCTCATATCTTTTCCTAGCATCAATCATGAGCTCTGGGATGGGAAGAGGAAATTCATCCTTAGGACGAGCATTATTAAGGTCCCTAAAGTCAACACAAACTTGGATTTGGCCATTCTTTTTTCTACAGGGACAATGCTTGAATCCATGTAGGATACTTAACTTCACAAACAAAACTATCCTCAATAAGCTTGTTAACTTCGATTTCAAACAAGGAAACAAGTTCAGGTCTGAAGCAACGTTGTGCTTGCTTCACGAGATGAGCATCTCGTTTTGCGGCAAGATAATGGACAACCACCTTGGGGTCTAAACCTGGCATCTCTTTGTAACTCCAAGAAAATACGTCTTTGAACTCCTTAAGTAGCTCAATATATTTTATCTCTTCATCAACAGTTAGATAAGCACTTACATATGTGGGCCTTGGATGTTCAACGACTCCGAGATTGACTTCTTTTAGTGCATCAACCGTTGTCTTCACCCCTTCTTCAAGCTCATCTGATTCATCTTTAGAGTCTCCATCCTCTTGGGGATCACCATCATTGAGAGATATGTGATGACTTATATGAATATCAATCCACTTTTCCTCGACTTCCATATGGGATGAAACATTTTGTTCGTCATGAATTGTGATATGATATGATGACCCCACACTTTCTTCGTCTTCCTCACATTCTTTAGTATGGATTATAGTATGAGACTTTTCTTTGAGGACCTTTTCGCACAAAACTACCAGTTTTGCTTCTCGCCTCATTCTTGATGCAATCAAACTCGAGCAATCTATGGTCGAAATCTGCTTTTAGGGAAGATAGGTGCTTTGATCCTTTTATTGCTTCCATGATGCTTGTGTTCCTTCTTCAATGGTCCCAACTTATAAAATAATGAGGTCCTTGGTTTTGTTATTCGATCAAACATAGAAGGCTTCTCATTAAATGTTGTAGACTCTTCTTTAGCAGTAATGTAGTTACAACTTGCCCTTTTTATGGAGATATAGATTGGCTCATGTTGTTTGTAACCCGAACCTTCACGTGATTGTTTCAGAGGGTACCCTTTCTCCATCATCATCCTTTGAGTATGATTATAAGCTTCGGGTGGGAGCTTTCTCAACTTGGATGGTTCATAGGGATCATATCCAACTTTTCCTAACAACTTATAAGCATTTGGGTCAAAGCCCTCATCTGTGTGCTTTGAAGGAAATTCTACATTTGGAAGAGAATTGTGGTTTGATGATTTGACAAACACTTTAAGCAACTTTATAGATGACTAAATTGCATCTATTCACTTGACAAGAAGGGTCAAGCCTCCTAACAGATTACCTTGTAGTTCAAAAGATGGATCTTCAACCTTCCTTTCCTTTGGGACATAGCGAAGAACAAGAATAAATTTCTTACTTGAAGATGCCTCATTTATCTAGTTCCTATCATAAAGAACTTGATCCTTTTAATCGTAATCTTTGATCTACCAATTATAACAACAACCTTCTTTGTAACATTTTTGGTCAGCATTACATGATCAACCTTAACCTCCTTTGGAACATAGTTCTTTAGGTAGAATTTTGCATCGGCAAAGTATGGTTCTGTCTCGGTGAAAGTTTTATTATTAGCAACTATCTTCTTTTCGGCCCCATCATTACAGTACTTCAAGCATTTATGGTAGGTGGATGAAACCACTTTGTTCTCGTGTATCCATGGCCTTCCTAACAAGATATTGTATGAGGTATTTGCATCTATCACGTGCATCCATGCACTCGAATGCATATCTCCTATATTAATTTCTAATTTTATAGCTCATATAGCTCTTTGATCCCCTTGGAATGAATCCTTGAATTATCAAACGACTTTCAGATAGTTCATTCATGGATATGCCAAGCTCTTTGATTGTACGAATTGGGAGAATATTAACACTATATCCATCATCAATCAAAACTCTACTTGCTCTTTGCTCATGCACAAAACCAACCATAAACAAGGGACGATTATGGTGTATTTCACCTAGAAATGGATCATCATTAGTGAAATTTTTGCATCTCAAGTGTCCACTTCTTCAGATAGATGCTCAGTAAGGTTTTTAGACAGTAAAGGCGACAACAATGATGGATCTTCCTTCTTTGTCTCTTCCTCATCTACCTTACAATATGAGGCTTTTATATCTCAACGGGAAACTTGTGCGTGTAACCAGATTGGCAGAAATTCTTCCAATACCAGATGATGTAGCATTCGATAGTGATTCTCCTCCATTTTAATTTTCTTCAAATTCTTCTTTATCATTCTTCTTGAGTCTTTTCACCATTTCCCCTAGTTAATTTATTACTTGACTCCCTTTGTGAAGTTTCCTTGTAGTGTATCCACCGAGTCACAAGAATACAACCTTTTATCAGTTTGACCAACACGTGATTTTGAGATCTTTCCTCCACTATTAATTTATTCACTATAGGGAAAAGCAATGTTGTGTTCACATCGATAGATTCAAACTTACCAAATTTAATTATCTTTGGTGGTAACATAGTTTGGAAGCCTTCACATTCATGTACTTTAATAAAATGCAAAGGACAAGAGGATCAAGTGAGCCAAAAGTGACAGAGACTTGATTCGATCTTCCATTCTCATTCTTGAGCAAGATTTTTCCTTCATCGGCCAAGTCCATGTCTTTCTCCTTGAAGAAGAAGCATTTTTCAATAGGGTGGCCAATCAACTAATGGTACTTGCAATAATTTGGATCACTAGTCTTTCCAGCTTCATTTGGACGTTTATTTTAGGTAATTCAATGAGTTTCAATTGAAAGAGTTCTTCAAAAATTTCCGAAACATCAAAGTTTAAGAATGGATACTCCTTCACTTTCATTTCCTTCAAAGTTAACTTTTGGCCAACTTTAACCTGGAAGGACGTTATCTTCACACTTTGCTTCTTACTCATTTTCGTAGTGATCTTTAATGGCGAGGCATTAATGTTCATTGATTCTTTGCTCTCAGAATTTGGAACAAACTTTCCCCCTTTCTTTATTTCTTGTTTATCTCTCTTTATGAGGTTCATAAATAGGTGGTCCTTGATTTCCACTTGAAGACATGCTTAACCTGTAGGATATAGTGAAGACCCTAATGCATTTCTCGGATACACATTTCTATTCCATAGGCTTCACTAAGTCTGTCTTTGCATTTGAGGCTCGCATTTCTCCATCAATTAATGAAATCAACGACCAGCTCATCCTTCCATTGATGCGTGTTTGTAAGTTCAACCATAATTACAATATGCCTTGTGCTATAAAAGCGGTTGACAAATTTATCTTCAAGTTTCTCCCAACTACCAATGGAACCAACCTCGAGATATGTGTACCAATCAAAAGCATTTCCTTTTAAGTAGCGAAGGAACTGCTTGACACGATAATCTTCAAAGGTTCCATCATTATTATAAGTTTTGACGAAGTGTGAAATGTGTTGCTTAGGATTTCCTTTACCATTGAATTGTTGAAATTTTGGAGGTTGATAACCTGCATGCATCTTCAAAACTGTCAATTCTTGAACTGTATGGCTTTGCATATTTGAGAGATGATTTGAAAACAACATCATACTTGTCTTTGATGGTTCCCATAATGAAGTTTTTCAACTGTTCAATGGGAATTACCCCATCAGATGAATATTGTGTTCCTTGGGCATTATTATTTCCCTTGAAGATGAGTCTCATTTATCTTGCATCATATAAAGCTCTTCATGTGCATGACTTGAATCTACCTCCATCATGCTTTCAACTCTATCTACCATATTAAAAATTTTATTATCTTGATCGTGCATATGCTTCGTTAACCCTATAATTGCCTTTTTTAAATTTGTGAGTTGTTCTTCAACAGTCGAAGTGGTAGTCACCATTTCTTGGATAACCGTTATGGATGACGGAGAAATGCATGGATTTTCTCTTATACCATACTTTGAATTGAACAACTCATGTGGAGTGATTGGAACATATCCAGTGATCAAGATATCATCATCATCTTGTGTGATGAGATTCTTAGATCTAAACGGGCTAGATAAAGCCAATGTCTTTTAAATGATTTCAGCAATGTTTACTCCTTCTTCCAATTCAGTTGAAAAGGATCTTGGCCCCTTAGAGAATCTAAAATCAAAGATAAAAACCGATGCAGACAACGTTTTAAATGCTTGTTGTCCCATCAAGTTTGTTTTGTTCCTAGTAATAGGTCTTAAACTTCCCATAGTTGCTTCCAGTATGCTTTCCACATCAGAGGAGAACTTTGAATCAGTATCTTTAGTAGAAGAAGATTTGGAGATAACTTTCTTAAGAACCATTTCAGTGTTCTTGAACTTTGAGGATAAGAGATGAGAGGTAGAGACATCCCACTGGCATGCCAAAAATTTGTAACAACAAATTTTGAGTCTGTAATATTCCGGATAAGAAAGAAGTTACAAATTACAAAATATAATTTGAAGAGTCGGCTTAGGTTACAATCTCAAAGATTTCACTAGATCTGCAAATGACGTCCTTTGACTGTTCTCCTCATATGCGTCTCTTCAAGGGCTCTTGGCTTGTTCTCGAAAGGATGGGTCAATCACGGACAATTTGATGGCCGTCATGAACAATGATTTGAGATTTAGCTATTACAAACGGAATATTTGGAGCCACCTCTCGGATTCTTGACTTGTACTTGGTTGTTGAATTTGTTAACGACCGAAGAACGCCAATGTAGAAGAAGATTTTAGATCTTTCTTGGAGCTTCTCCAACTTGCTTGATGTCTTTCTCTCTGTTTAGAATTGTGATAAATCCAAAAGCCTTTGCTATGATTTGATTGGTCCATTTGATTTATGAACATATCCATTTGGTTACACTTAGCATGCTTTTATTAGCCAGTTAACTTGACTTGTCACGCCATGTCGCTTGATACATAGCAAGATTTTATTCACCACTTCTTTTGACTTGGCGCCATGTAATTTGACATGTGGCATTTGTTTGGGCTTTAAGATATAAATCTAGCCATTTGGACTTCGGGCTAGTGAAAGTGGCTCATCTTTTGAAGTCCAATTAAATGATTTAGCCCAATAAAATCAGGTTTTAATTTAAATCCATGTTGGACTTAAATAATTTAACTTGATTTAGGCTTACCATTTCTTGAATTTTGGAATTTGTTCAAGACTTTAGTCCGTAGAAATTCGTATGTCATAATAGCCACACAAAATATATGTGTTTCATTTTATACCACAAATTCAAATCTCATTCTCTTTTTTCTAACCTTCTTGTGCAGCCAGATAGGTTCACTAAGAAATATTCACCAGTAATTCCTTCGTGGGAAAGACTTGATCAAGTCTTCTATCTCAGTTATAAAATATGCATATGTCGACACATTTGGTGTAATTATTTATTTGCTTCGTCACATGTAAGTAAGAATTCCCATTTTGTTTCCATTCTACTTATAAACAATTCGTAAATTTTTACTATATTGTATAAAAGAAAACAATTCAAGAATTCAGGGGTACGGTCTTTCAATAATTTATGTGTTAAAATAGAATTTGTTTGCTTTCTTTGAGTATTGTCACACAAAAAAATAAAATAAATGAGAATCTATTTCGAAATTCCTAACACAACGCTGTAGTTTTAGATAAGAAATGATAATTGTTCGAGATTACTAGACAAATGGCTGCAAATTGTTAAACTGTCAAATCTCCAAAATGTTTAGTCTAAAGTGTCGACACTGGAGGTGTCACTACGGAATTTAGGATAATATAAAAATAATGGCAATTCAGGTTAGTTTCTCGGAGTGAATAGTACATACTTATCTTTAACCAAAAATCAGATAACAATTGAACTTATACGCGATTTCAAAAATACGTAACATAACTTGGTACACATTAAGAGAATAGATTAATATTGAAATTGACGATAAAAGAATAAATGCAAATCACATGAATCGAATAGCCTTGGCTCTCGAGTTCGATCACCTTTGAACCAAGAGATGTTTCAACTGATGTATGAACAGAGTAACAAGATAATAAGAGCTAGAAAATGACAATATATTGCTTTATGTTGCGTAAATGTGATGTGTTTTACAAATGATCAACCCCCTTATATAGTAAGGGAGTCTCACTCTTGATACAAGGTAAAAAATCTCTTGATTTGTTAATTAATCGGCCTATCCTTGATACGTGTCGAGATTTCCGTTGTAATCTACAACCGATTGCGTATATTTCATCCTTCTGTTATTTGGCTTGGCGATTTTTTCTCGATCTCGCCTGATCTCGATTTTGTTTGGTCCTGGGGTCTCGAACTTAACGATATAACCTCACACCTCGGTTCGAGATATTTCGAGGTCAAACCTTAACCTACCATATTCCAGTCTCGATTAGTCACACAAGAGGCGAGCCAGGTTTTGGCTGTATACAGATAGTCCCCTCATTTCTGGAGAGAAGATGACGAGAAACAATATGAACTTCGGAATCCTATCGCGATGGTCCATGACGTAAGCGACGAACGGTCATTGAGACACCCGACTATGATACCGAAACGTCCCGTTTATATTCAGGAGATCGGAAGTACGAAACTCTTTAAGGGATGTAAAGAGGAAATTTTTTAAAACATAAGATGATTGCAAGGAAAGTACTTCTCTTTATTCTTGTGCAAAATAGTCATACATGCGTACATGTTTTATGCCAGGCTCGAGCAATCTATGCGGGCACGATTAGTTTGACCGTTTGGACCTTACAATAAATTCTATCTATCAAGACTTTCCTTTATGAAGTAATTTTCTCGTTAAAGTTGATATCCGAAGGTAATGCATATCCGAGGTTAATCCCCCCCCCCCCCAAGTATTCGAGATTGATTGTAGAGGTACCTCAGATATTGTTGAATTGATATTTGGTACCGATTCAAAATTGGGTTTGATTCTATGTTAGCATGATCCATTGTTGCCTCGTTAAAACCTTGCCAAAAAACTCATTTGGGACAAAATCGGTCTAAGGAAAAAAGAGTGCAACACGTTCTTTCAGACCTAAAGACTTCGTGTCGCTTCTTGTTGATCACATGCAAGTGTTAGTCCGAAATAAAAAAGAAATGAAATGGGGTCGTACCTTAGCAGTAATACCATTTTAGGTGAGATATATTTCCATTGCTCGATAGTTTTTCTCAGTTCATCATTCCGAGCTTGTAGGACTCTTTCCCGATGACCTCGAGAATCTGGTACGGTCCTTCCCAATTTGGACCCAATTTCCCCTTGTTCGGATTCCAGGTGTTTAGGTTGACTTTCCTATCCCCGACATTAAAGTATCGAAGGTTGGCTCTTCGATTGTAGTATCTCTCGATCCGTTATTTTTGGGCAGCCAACCGAACAAGGCTGCTTCGCGCCTTTCATCCAATAACTCCAAGCTCGTACTCATGGCCTTGTCATTTTACTCCTTTGTTGCATATCGGTATATGAAACTTGGCTCCCCGACTTCAACCATAATTAGGGCTTCGATGCCATAAACCAATGAGAACGGAGTAGCCCCGGTACTGGTCTTCGTAGTTGTGCGATATGCCTAAAGGACTTCGGGTAGGATCTCCTTCCATTTCCCTTTGGCGTCAGTTAACCCCTTCTTAAGGTTTTGTATGATGGTTTTGTTGGTCGATTCGGCTTGCCCATTTCCTATAGGATGATAAGGTGTCAATACGATTCTTTTGATCTTATGATCTTCGAGAAACTTGGTCACTTTGCAGACATATCGCTAGTGGTCCATCGAACATTCTTCTAAACAAGGTTCCGTCTTCGGACAAGGTGAATCGGGGTGCCTTTGTGTGCAAGGCCCTTAATTCTTTTGGATCCGAGGGAAGTTTCCCGCTCTTTAAATATTCTACGTATTTATTCCAATTCCAGGTTAAGCTCGTGGAGTTTATCTCGGCGTGAGCTTGTTCGACTACCGACCTCATCAATTGCACAACGGCCCCGTAGTTGACCTCATCATCCTTTACCGACGACCCTATGTTTGCAAGGGCATCAGCCTTACTATTTTGATCTCGAGGTATGTGATGCAAAGTCCATTCTTTAAATTGATGTAAAGTTACTTGTACTTATCTACGTACCTTTTCATTCATTCTTCTGTGACTTCAAACGTTCTATTATCCTTATTTATCACAAGGAGGGTGTCACACTTGGCTTCGATCACCTCCGCCCCAAGATTTTGGCTAGTTCGAGACATATAATTATGGCCTCATATTCGGCCTCGTTGTTAGTCAATTTCACAGTTCTTATATATTGTCTAACCATGTTGCATATGGGCGGCTTCAGTACGATGCCACGTCCGGACCGCTTTGCATTCGACGCACTGTACGTAAAGAGGGTCCAGATTCTCGAGGACATCCCCGTGTTTTCCAACAACTCTCTTTCGACCTCGAGTATTAGGGTCGGCGTGAAGTCAACCACGAAGTCTGCAAAAATTTGAGACATAATGGGTGTTTGGGGTCGATATTTAATATTGTACCAGCTGATTTCTACAGCCCATTTGGCCAATCGTCCCAAAATCTCGGGTTTATTCATTATATTTCGCAATGTGTAAGTTGTCACAACATATATAGGGTGGCATTGAAAGCACGGTTTCATCTTCCTAGAAGCGCTTAACAAAGTGTGCACCAATTTTTCTAGGTGGGTTATCTAGTTTCGGCCTCACCCAAGGTCCGACTAACATAATAAATCAAAAATTGCGTACCTTCTTCTTCCCGATTTAGGACTTCACTTACCGCTATCTCTGATACTGCCAGATATAAGTATAATTTTTTGTCTGCCCTCGGCGTGTGAAGCGACGACGGGCTCGACAAGTATCGTTTAAGTTCTTCCAAGGCCCGTTGGCATTCCATGTGAAATTATTTTTCTTCTTCAGCAACGAGAAAAATTTATGACTCTTATCGGAGGACCTCTAGATGAATCGCCCCAAGGCAACTATGCGCCCGGTTAGCCTCTGCACGGCCTTCATGTTGTCTAATATCATGATGTCCTTGATATCTTTGATCTTGCCAGGGTTGATCTCAATTCCTCGGTTGGATACCATGAATCCAAGAAATTTACTTGACCCAACTCCAAACACGCATTTTTCTGGATTCAACTTCATGTTGTACATCCTTAATATACCGAAGGTTCCTGCAAATGCTTCAAATGGTCCTCTTCTCATAGGGACTTAACTAACATATCATCAATGTAAACTTCCATTGATTTCCCTATTTTCTCTTCGAACATCCGGTTTACTAGTCGTTGGTAAATGGCACCAACATTTTTTTTAATCCAAATGGCATTACGTCATAGAAGTATGTGCCATACTTTGTGATGAACGAGGTCTTTTTATTTGTATTTGGTTGTACCTGGAATAGGCATCCAGAAAACTAAGGATCTCGTGGCGGGCCTTGGCATCGATCACGCGACCAATGTTAGGCAACGGAAAAGAGTCCATGGGGCATGCTTTATTTAAATCCTTGTAATCCACACACATTCTTAGTTTGTTCCCCTTCTTAGGGACTACTACTACGTTTTATAACCATTCGGGGAATTTGACTTCCCAGATGGACCCTATTTTAATAAGCTTAGTTACCTCGTCTTTGATGAAGGCATGCTTGATCTTGGACTTGGGTCTCCTTTTCTGCCTCACCGGATGGAATTTAGGGTCCAAGCTTAGTTTATGGGTGGTGATATCCGGTGGGATCCCAATCATGTCGAGATGGGACCAAGAAAAACAATCCATGTTAGCTATAAGAAATTGAATGAGTTTTTTTCTGAGCTTAGGAGTTAACCTCGTGCCTAGGTATACCTTTCGAACAGAAAGATGTTCGATCAGTATGACCTGCTCCAGCTCTTCGATCGTTGATTTGGTAGCGTCGAAATCATCAGGGACTATGAACGACCGAGGAAACCCATAATCATCGTCTTCGTCAGTCTCCTGCTTATCTAGTTGGGTCGAGGCCGGCGTCTGTGATTGTTATTTGGCTTCCTGTTTTGCTTTTGAATCTGACTCATTTGTCGATGAGAGTGTTGATATTGGAATCACTTCATTAATGGCAAACATTTCCTTCTCGGCGGGCTGCTCCCCTCTGGTGTTGGGATTTTAACACCTGGTAAAGGGTCGAGGGTAAATCCCTTATGTTGTGGATCCATGGTCTCCCCAACAAGGCGTTATATCTCATATCCACTTCGATCACATAAAACTTGGTCTCCTGGATGGTCCCAGCTGCATTTACTGGCAACGTTATTTCCCCTTTAGTGGTTTCACAAGCTATGTTGAATCCGTTTAGCACTCGGGCTGCGGGCACGATTAGATCCTGTAGGTCGAGCAGTTCTAAGACATTTGATAGAATGATATTTGCCGAACTACCTGGATCAATTAACACATGTTTAACTTGAGTTTTATTCATGAGTACCGATATTACAAGTGCACCATTATGGGGCTGCATGATTCCTTCTGCATCTTCGTTGTTGAAAGACAGGGTTCCTTCTGGTACGTAGTCCCGAGTTTGTTTCTCCCTCGTAATCGACACATTGATGCATTTTAACATCAGCCCTTGGGGAACATCGACCTCTCCGATAATAATATGAATGACGTGTTGAGGTTCTTCTTGCTCGTTTTGTTTGTTGGAATCCCTATTTCAGAAATGATTCTTGGCTCGATCGCTCAGAAACTCCCGAAGGTTCCCGTTGTTGAATAACCTCGCTATTTCTTCTCTCAACTGTCGACAATATTCTGTTCTGTGGCCATGGGTGTCGTGATATTTGTTGGGATTTCTCTGGACTGGATCAGTCTGCAAAGGTCGAGGCCATTTAGTATCTTTGATGCGTCCGATAACCGATACGATGGCAGCTGCGTCAACATTAAAGTTATATTTTCATAATCGTGGTGCTTATATAGGTCCGATAGGCCTGTCGAAGCCATTCTTTCTCATGAGCCCTCGAGAGCTCTAGCCTCGGTCATTCCTCATTTCATTTCGTACAAGGTTTCGCCCAGATCCGCTGCTCCTACGATCTCCCTTATACGACTGGTACTGATCCCTGTTTAACCTCGATTCTCGAGAAGCAGCCCAAGCAGGTCGTCTTCGAACCTGATCTTTGATTAATACGGATTATGCACATCGGCCCAAGTAAAAACTGGGTATTCTATCAAATTCTACATCAACTGCTGTGAAGCCACTGAGCTTCATACATTGAGTCATTGGGTGAAAGCTTGAACAACCAATCATCAACGATCGATGGTAGATACATTCGTTCCATTTGGAATCAAGACACAAACTCTCATAGCATTTCGTTGTCCTTCTGCGGTACCTTGAAAAGGACCGACTTCCTCGTTCCGACCTTGATATCCCTAGTGTGCGTCTTTACAAAAGAATCTGCGAGCATAGAAAATGAATTAATAGAATTAGGTGGCAAATTGTGGTACTATATCATAGCTCCCTTTGATAGGATCTCCCCGAATTTCTTTAGCAAGACAGATTCAATCTCGTCATCCTCTAGATCATTCCCTTTAATAACACATGTGTAAGGGTGACACGCTCGTTTGGGTCGGCCGTTCCATTGTATTTAGGAATCTCGAACATGCAGAACTTCTTGGGAATCGATTTAGGATCCACGCTCGGGGGGAAGGGTTTTTGCAAGAACTTTTTGGAATTCAGACCCTTCAATATTGGTGGTGCCCCCGGGATTTGATCGACCCTGGAGTTGTAAGTTTCCACCTTCTTGCTTTTTCCTCAATCTTCTCCCCCTGACTCAACTCGTTTATTAGTTCTTCGAGCATCTTCATGATTGCAGGATCGACCCTCGATTCGTTCCCGTTCAATTTCCTTGAAGCTGATTCGACCCTGTGGGAAACTTCCTGGGACGGCTCGGGCTCGATCCTGCTTGGTGGGTGATTCTTGATTTGGAGCTGGGCTATCGCTGCTTGTTGAGCCTGCAACATTTTGAAGATCACCTCAATGCTGATCCCGCCCTCTTCGCCGCCATGTATGCTTTGAACGTCTGATCGAACATCCCTACGGATGCTGCTCTCGGGATCGACGGCCAAATTTGCATTGATGGCTACGCGCGAGCTTACGTCGATTGGTTCTACAGCTGGAACTCCATCAAGGCCAACTGGAGGTACGTCGTTCCCAGGTGTCATGTTATTATTTTCTTCGTGGTGATCGAAATCATTGTCCACGTGTACGGGTGCTGACTGAGTTGGACATTTTGATCCTGGAATCAAAGATACTCAAAAGAACAATTGAATTTATACCAGGTAATGACAGTTTATACCAGGTAATCACTATTATCCTTAGCCTCACGGTGGGCGCCAAACTGTTTACCCTAAAATCCGATAACAATTGAATTTATACGCAATTTTAATGGTAGGTAATCTAAATTGGTACAAATTAATAGAATAGATTAATATTGAAACTGACGATAAAAGAATAAATGCAAACCACACAAATCGAATAGCCTTGGCCCTCGAGTTCAATCACCCTTGAACCAAGAGATGTTTCAACTGACGTATGAACAGAGTAACAAGATAATAAAAGCTAGAAAATGACAGTATATTGCTTTATGTTGCGTAAATGCGATGTGTTTTACAAATGATAAAACCCCCTTTATATAGTAAGGAAGTCTCACTCTTGATACAAGGTAGAAAATCTCATGATTTGCTAATTAATTGGCCAATCCTTGATATGTGCCAATATTTCTACCGTAATCTACAACCGATCGCGGATATTTCGTCTTTATTTGGCTTGGCAAATTTTCCCCGATCTCGTCTGATCTCGGTTTTGTTTGGCCCGAGATCTCGAACTTAACGATATAACCTCGCACCTCGGTTCGATGCAATTCGAGGTCAAACCTTAACCTACCATATTCCAGTATTGATTAGTCACACAAAGGGCGAACCCGGTTTTGCCGTATACAACTTACAAAGTCCATTTTATATCACGCGAATTTCAGTAACATGATTTGTACTAATTGAAATTGGATCTTGGATATCAAAACACAATTGGATCTTTATTATATTGCCTGGGGAAGGTTACATCTGATAACAAAAACCAATTCCGAGACGTTTACAAGTTGAAGAGTGGATTCCGCGACTTTAGGTATGAATGAATGAATATTATATGAATCTAAATAAATCCGAACGAGAAAAAGGTGTGGTTTGTTTACTGCTTTCTCTGCTTTGGAGCAGATAGTCTATCGGCATCGGGGGTTGACGTGTAAAGTCGAACTAAACCAAGTTAATGACATTTGTTGTGGAAGAAGATTCTTTTTGATGCCTTGGGTACACTGTTTGCACATTTCCGTCTCAGAAATTGGTCTCGCATTCCCATTTATAATTCAAACAGAAGAAAATAAAATTTTCTTATGTTGCTTTTCGCTATTCTTCTATGAAAAATGCCATATAATTAAAATACTTCAAACCAAATATTATTTGCAATTTTATTATCTTGCAATTATTTCTACTTCAATTTAAAATGGAGAATATTGGAGTTGAAAACTTGTTTTAAGAGTATTTCAAGTAAAATACCCTTTTCTCCATGTGAAACCCATGTGCAAATACAAACTTTCAAATACGCTTGAAACAAGATTTCCAACTCTAATATTCTCCATTTTAAATTGAGGTGAAAATAACTGGCGAAATAATAAAATTGCAAATACTCGTTTTCTATACTTATATTGAATTTTGAAATACATTTTCTTAATTTCAACTTCAAATATTCATTTTTACCAAATATAGTCCGACGAGCGTCTAGAAATAAAGAAATCTAGAAGGAAAGAAAACACGTGAAGGTTATCTCCTTCCACTTTGTATACGGTTAAAATCGGAGAGTTCGATTTTGAGGCCACTATAGCATTCCGCATCCGGTCTCGAGAAGCTCGGACAGAGTTCGAAGCTTGGCCCCGAGGTGCATCCCTCGAGGGAGCATACCGAAGGTTCCTCGTGCTGACCTCGAGACAATACAAATCGATGACTGTCATGAAAATGCGGGAAATTCCCAAGTGCACGTGGTTAGAGGTGACCAAGTCTGCAATAATAGTACAAGTCCGTACTGAGCCATTAAATAGCTGTATCAATAGCATTACCTTGTCATAATTATACATGTACTATGTTGGGATCCCCCTCATATATAAAAGGGGCCCTTGTCATTTTGTAAGGGACATGAATATTCAATATCATATAACATTCTTTGCTTTCCTTAGCTAAGTGTGCTCAACAATTGTTCCACTGATTTATTGCCTTCATTTATTGTGTTCATTAATTATTTTTCATTATTGCTCATTATTCACCATTAAAGCCTATCTTGAGGCCCCAATTCTATTGTTTCTTCATCGATCGTCTACTAACAACTGCCTTAGTTCAACCTCGAGGTCCTTGTTCAAGCGAACTCGAGGCCCCTGACCTTGTGATAATCTTGGCTTGTATACTTTATTTACTTACTTTCTCTTAGCATCATTCGTCTAACTACTAGTATTGGAATAAATCACATATTTTTAGAATCACAAAATTAAATTTAGTTGTCAATACCATTTTCAAGGTAAACAGTTTGGCCCCCACCGTGGGGCTAAAGATAATAATGATTATTTTAGTGCTAGTTTTCTAATAACACACGTTATTCTTCACACTTTTTCTTGTCCAAGCTTTTTTGATTTCAGGCTAAAACATGTCAAATCAGCTAACGCACTAGTGCGTGGAAACAATGGCCTCGGTTCTCACGGGAAAAATAATGTAGCAACTTCAGTAGCCGGTGTGCCACCACTCAACCCCAAAGTAACACTTATTCCCAACTCAGTTGATGTTGGCTTGCATATTTCTATAAGCACAGATTTGGGTGCGGATGTGGGGGGAAGTGTGCAAGGAGAAGTCGAACCCAACGCACAAACAACACATGCTCCGAATGAATTCATCCTACAAATCATTTTCGAGATGTTGCAAGCACATCAGGTTTCCATTGCTTAGCTATAGAGTCAATAAAAAACCCCGAGCACGGAGGGGCCGGAAACAGCTCCTCGAGTCGAGCAAGCACCAGAAAGATCGAGTGATAACGGGTCAGGAATAAAACCCACTATTGTGAAAATGCTCGAAGATCTCACCAAAGGAATCGAATCAGGGGAAAAGAAGATAGAAGCTAATGACAAAAAGATGGAGACCTATAACTCGAGGGTCGATCAGATTCCGGTTGCACCCCCGATTCTGAAGGATGTCAATTCAAAGAAGTTCGTGCAAAAACCATTCCCATCGAGTGCGGCTCCGAAGCCCATCCCGAAGAAATTCAGAATGCCCGATATCACGAAGTATAACGAAACCAGGGACCCCAATGAGCACATCACCGCTTACACTTGCGCTGTAAAAGGAAATGACCTAAGGGATGACGAGATTGAATCTGTCTTGTTGAAAACATTTGGAGAAACGTTGTCGAAGGGGGCCATGATGTGGTATCATACCCTACCCCCGAACTCAATGGATTTGTTTGCCATGTTGGCGGACTTCTTTGTAAAGGCACACGCCGGTGCCATCAAGGTCGCCACGAGGAAGTCCGATGTCTTCAAAATTAAGTAGAGAGAAAACGAGATGCTAAGGGAATTTGTATCTCTCTTTCAAATGGAGCGAATGGAGTTACCACCGGTCACGGACGACTGGGCAGTGCAGGCCTTCATTCAGGGCTTGAACGAACGGAGCTCGGTAGCTTCGAAGCAGCTGAAGCAGAACTTGATTAAGTATTATCTCGCCGTAACTTGGGAGGATGTACACAACATGTATCAATCAAAGATCAGGGTCGAGGAAGACCAATTAGGAGCTTCCTCAGGCTCGGTATACCCAAGTAGGCTCTTGGCAAAGGAGTCTAGGTTTACAAAAAGGGAATCGAGGCCAAATAAAGAGAGATACCAACCGTATGTAGAAGATCGAAGAAACGCCTCGAGGCGCAACATACCCCGAAACGATTTATTGAGGACAAGGTCCCCAGGGACTAATGAGCAAAATCGGGTTTGATAAGCACATTGGGCTGGTAGAGGCACCTCGGTTATCTGTACAACTTCAACATCAATGTCTCGGACATCGTATCAGCTATAGGAAAGATCAAAGATACCAGGTGGCCAAAACCCATACTGTCAAATCCTTCACAAAGGAACCCCAACTTAGTGTGCAAATATCATGGCACCCACGGTCATAGGACCGAAGATTGTAGACAGCTTCGAGAAGAAGTTGTCCGACTAATCAGCGAAGGGAACCTTTGAGAGTTACTCAGCAACCGAGATAAGAACCAGTTTGGGAAAGAGAGGAGAACAGAAAAAACGAACCAAAAGAACCTCAGCACATCATGGACGTGATCATCGGAGGAGTCGACGTCTCACATGGACCCGTTTTCAAGCAAAACAAAAGTATCCATAACCAGGGAAAAGAGAACTCTAAGCTACATACCGGAAGATGCTCTTTCATTCAGTGAAGAGGACATCGAAACCTTGTCTCATCCTCATAATGACGCACTGGTAATTTCTTTTCTTTTGAATAAATTTCAAATTAAGCGTCTACTCGTGGACCCAGGTAGCTCGACCAACATAATCAGGCCGAGGATGGTAGAGCAGCTCGGACTGCTCGATCAGATCGTGCCCGCCTCCCGAGTTCTCAATGGATTCAATATGGCGAGCGAAACAACCAAAGGGGAAATTATCCTCCCAATCAACGTGGCCGGTACAATTCAAGACACCAAATTTCACGTTATCGAAGGTGACATGAGATACAATGCCCTACTCGGTAGGCCATGGATAAACAGTATGAGAGCGGTGACGTCAACCCTTCATCAAATGATGAAGTTTCCAACAAAGGACGGAGGGAAAAAGGTATACAGGGAACAACATACAGCGAGAGAGATGTTCGCGGTGCATGACGTGGCACCAAAATCTATGCCTTCTACATTGAAGGAGCTAAAGGACAAGCAAACAGCCAAGTAACGGCCGCAACTTACATTCTCGACTACACCGAAATGAGTAAATAAAGGACCATGTCGCATCCTCGGAACAAGCAATTTAAACATATCAAGGTTCAAACGCTATCACTGCTAAGGTACAACCCTCCCCCATTTCATTTATGTTTTATGCTAACCCATTGCAGGCGTTTGATTGAAAGGAATCGACGCACCCTCCAGCTCAAAGACCTTGGGTTTTAAAGCATGTGTTGAGCTCTTTCTTCCTTACATCGGCTTTTATCCCAAACGGGTTTTACCGATGAGGTTTTTAACGAGGCAACATCTATATGCTACCTAAGGAGAACTCAACAAGTATTCAAGGCTTCTTCTCAAATCAACCTCAAATACTGGGTGGCATCCCCCCCGGAGGTCGCCTCCTCAAAGAAATCGAAATATGCCAATGAGAGTCTCGACGGTAGAATGTTGTATCGGGCCAAACGGTCGAATGAACCGTGTATGTATAGAATAATCGAAATCTCGATGGCAAAAACAGGTACGCTTGTATAAAGTAATCGAAGGAGTATCTTTTATCATCAAAAGGCTTCATGCCTCAAAGAAGTTTTCTATTTTTACAAGAAACGGCTCAAGGGCCAAAAATCCCGAACACTCGGGGACTGTCATCAACAGTCAGCTCACCAAGCCATATAAACTCGAATTCATAAGCCTTCAATGAGGCAACATCGAGCCCATAAGCCCTCAATGCGTCAACCTCGAATTATTAAGCCCTCAATGAGGCAAACTCAAGCTCGTAAGCCCTCAGCGAGGCAACGTCGAATCTCTAAGACCTCAACGAGGCATGCCCAAATTCATGAGACCTAAGGCATAAACCCGATATTAAGGCCAAGGATATTTATTCGAACTTTTAAGACCCCTAAAAGGCATACCCTCGATATAGATGCCAAGGTCATCTCACCCAGGGACTAAAAACTGCGGTCATATCGAAAAGGTTTCGGCCAAATTAACGCGGCTCGGAGACGTCTGACTACCGCCATAAAACTAAAGGATTTCAAATACTTCAAAAATACTTCGAAAAGAACTGGTTAATCAGGCTACCCTCGGCATAAGCAAAAGAGCTTCGATCATATCAAATTGTAACGATATAAAAGGTTCGAAACAATCAGCCTTCAGTGACAAGGCTTCGAAAATCAGTCTTTAAAAGGATCTCCCGAGGTACCCAACCATCGTCACATATCGACTCATAATCGGGGTTCTCGTTTGATCCCTTGAAGGGTCAGACGAACACAAAACATGCCAATGCATAATCAAAACTTCAAAACTCTTTAGCCAAAATGAGGTAAAACTATAGCCATACTAAAGGTCGCATCGACCCAACATAAAGAGCCTCAGGGCCAATCTAAAGATCTTAAGGGCCAATGCGTAAGATCCTAAGGGCCGATTTGTAAGACCTCGATGAGGAAACATCGCACTTGTAAAACCTTAAAAGGGCACAACCCCGATATCAATGCCAAGGACATAATATCGAACTTATAAGACCCCTAAAAAGGGCATACCCTATATATGAAGGCCGAGGTCATCTCGCTCGGGGACTAATCGAAAGATGTCGATGAGGCAAAATCAAGCTTATAAGACCTCAACGACAAGCATCAAAATTAAAACGACAAAAGCAGAGGCGAAGACAAAATGAAAGATCTCTTTATATAAATGATGGTACTAAGGTACATTTACAACACTCCCACAAGGAGCCTTTTTTGAGACCTAGTCTATCGTTATTATCGGGGACTTCGTCTTCTCCCCCTCGGGTATTTTTCCTCCATCAACCTCCTTGGTCCTAGCATCCTCGATAGCTCTTTCCTCTCTGTCTTCAACATCAACTTTATCGTCGGTAGAGAGGAAGAACTTGGCATTAATCTCATCTACCTTAGCCTGCTCTATCTCTTCCGAGAGATCAAAGCCCATATCATGAATCTCCTCAAGGGTATCCCTCCGGGATCTACATCAGGCATATTCATTGCTTCTTATCTCTCGATCGGAAGCCCCCCGCAACTTCATCCAAGTGGCAGTAGCATCTTTTAAGTAGATTGTCGCCCTCCTATCAACCATTACTCGGGCCTCTTCAGCTTCGGCTCGAGCTTCTACGACTTTGGCCTTCATCTTCAAAATATCTGTTTCAAGCTTAGCAATTCTGCTAGTCTGGACCGAGTTGTTTTCTCGACCACTACGAAGTCGTATCTCTAGGGAGGAGACCTTATCCAAAGCGTTCCTTTTGGCCGAAACATGAAAATCTATATATGCCTTCAACTCGTTGCATTCAGAATCAACCTGGTTGACCTCGCCCCGAAGGCGTTCCAGCTTCTCTGTCTTTCTCTGCAACTGAGCTACCGAAATGTTAATTTCCAAAGATGGAAAGCATGTATTTCTATTAAGATAAAGGTTACCTGTTTCTCGAGGTTGACTTCTTAATCATGACTTCGATTCAACTCCGATCGAAGGTGTATCAGCTCTCTTGTCTTCTTATCACAAAGAAGCCTAAGATATTTCTCCTCCTTCAAGGATTTCCGCCACCTAGTCTCATTGTGAAGTAGCTCAGACTTGAGTTTGTCGAAGGCCTGTGGAAAAGAAGTTTCGGTTAAAAGGATGAAAGTACGAAGATGAAAAGGCCAAAAGGTCACCAAATCTCACCAGAGAACAGAGATGCTGAGCCTCCTCGAAAGTCGAGTGCGCGTCTACTGGTCTGGTCTCATCGGCCCCAGTGGAACCACCTTGAAGGGCGACGTGATCACTTGAGACTCCGATTGATTTAGGTGGCTCCCGGCCCCGAGCATCCCTCGAAGTACCTTCGAAGGGAGAAGAAAATGGTGGTAAAGGACCTTCGCTCCTCCCTTCTTGAGGAACCTCTCCCTCGAGGCTAGAGGCCTTGTGTCCTACAAGCTTAACAACCTCGGGAGATTTCTCAGTTCGAGCCGTCGAAGTAGAACATTCCCTTTCGATTGCATTACCGTCCGTGCATCGGCCAATGATAGGATCTTCCCCGGCTGTTGCATCTCCTTTATGCCTCCGATTAGGCCCCGCTTCACTATGAATATCCTCGTCCCTCGAGGATCCCTTCCGCTTGTTATCTTTTCTCGGCTCCGAAGCCGATGATCCTTCCTCCTCCTCGAAAGGGGATGGTCTCACCTCACAAAATTCACCAATGCCTGCAACAAAGAAATTAGTGTACATCAAGGAAAGTACTCCTCGAGAGAAGGGCTACACAACACATACCATGTTGCTTAGCCTCTCATATGCCTTTCGACAAGTCTCACCACTTGCGCTTATCATAAGTCAAAGAGGTCGCCAGTTTGCGGGCCTAGTCCGCAAGATCGGGGACCTCATTTGGCATCCACGGGATCGCTGTGGAGAAATAAAGAAAAAGTTCTTACAAAGTCTACCTCCACCGAGAACAAAAATAATAAAGTACAACATGTCACTTACGCTTGAAATTCCATTTCTCAGGAAAACGCAGGAACTCCATAGGAATGATATCAACAGTCCTCACTCAAACAAATCGACTCATCAACCCTTGATCCTTGTCCTCGTCATCACTGGAAATAAAGGTTTGGTGGATCGGCGTCGCAATGTAATTAGACCTCGATAATGCAAAGGCCGATACAGTCTAATGAGATGACTAAGAGTGAACTCAAGCTCAGCCTTTTCGGTGAAAAACCTCATCATCAGCACGATCCGCCAGAAAGACAGATGGATCTGGGCCAAAGTAACTTGATATCTTTGACAGAACTCGAGCACAAGTCGGTCGATAGGGCCCAACGTAAAAGGGTACGTATACACATTCAGAAACCCCTTTACATGGGTCGTAATATCTTCCTCCTGGGAGGGTACCTGCAGCATACCTCTTCTCCCCATCCGCAGTCTTTCCTCACAACTTCGAGGTGTCTCTCTTCTATTGATCAAATGAACCCCGACGCATGTTTTTGATGGCTTGGAACGTTGAGATTTTTCTCTATCATAAAGTCTTTCATCGAGAAAAAATAGTTCGAGGTCAGCTCGCCAAACATCGACGGTGTACCACTGGCCGGGCGGGAAGCAGAGGAGGGACTTCTTTCTTTCTGATAAGCGGATGTAGACATAGTAGCCATAACTTCTTCAAATCAAAGAAGAAGATGAAAACTCGGGCGAAAGCTTTAAGTTAAGATGGCGGAAGGACTGGTGCAAGAAAGGAAACTCTATAGAGAAAGTTAGTCTCACAAAGCATCAAAGCCCTTAATAAAAGGAAAGGTGAATATATATAATAAGAGTGGCGACTATTCATTAACTTTGGTAGCCAATCAGCTTTGACAAACAATTATGAATTTTTGGGAAATGTGCCAACGGGGACACCTCGGTCACTTCACGATCATGTCATAAGAATGACGTTATCATATAACATTCGAGGGATCGAGAAGTAAAATTGATTCCTCACCGACCCAACCAGGGGAAGGCCTGCAATTGAAATCAAAGTGGCACTGTATCAAGGGTCTCTGTTACTCCGAGACCATGCTCGAAGGGGTTAAATCAAAATTCAAGCTCAATTTTTGCATGAACACTAAGAGGCAAAACTTTGAAGACATTAAACGAGAAAATCCTTTGCATTCCAAAAATATATTTACAAAGGTGCATTTACAAGACTCCCCCGCGGAGCCCACATACAAAAACGAAGAAGTAAAAAGAGAAAAGTGTTATATTCTTCATCCTTGCTATTTCCTGAGTCGCTTGTAGAGCCCTTCTCCGAAGTAGTCGGATTTGCCGATTCCTCTTCCAAGGCCTTGGCTTCTTCGATTTCGGCAGAGATATCGAAACCCCGGGCATGCACTTCCTCAAAGGCCTGCCTCCGAGCTTCCAAATGAGCATGAGAAACGGTGCAAGCCAATTTGAGCTCGTCCTCTTCAGATATCTCCCTGGCTCGAGTATTTGCTACCGCAACATCTTCCCGATACGAGAATATAAGTGCATCAGCTTCAGACTTGGCCGTGGACAATTCGGTAGCCGACTCAGCATGAAGCTCCTTAAATTTGTGAGCCTCCACTTGGGCACCTCGAAGAAGACTCCGAGTCGAGGTCAGCTCCTCCCGAAGAGCATCCCTCATCGAGGCCATGTTATCCTGTGCCGCTTCAGCTGAAGGATCTAGACATCTTTGGCCGCGACCTCTTCCCGAAGTTGCCTCGCTAGGGCATCCTTTTGCTCAATCTGCAAATGCCGAGTCAAGGTAATAAACACCACGTCATGAAAACAAAAGGCGAGCTTGTGAATACCAAACTACCTGCTCGATGAAGTTGGCCCGCTCCTGGAGCGCCTTCGTTGAGTTTGCCCAAGAGTCAATCAAATCCTTTTCCTTTCGGGCATACGAAGCCTTTAGCTCATTCATCTCCGAGGTGAGCTTATCAAACTCCTCCTCACGATGAGCCAACTCATCTCATAACTTGTAGAAGTCCTGGTCATAACACTTCATGACCTACAACGCAAGAGAAAGAAGTTATAAAGGTAAGAGCCAAAACTCAAAGCACGGAGGTTGTGTCAAACAAAAAAATCACCTATTTTTGGAGTCTCTCAGCCTCCTCGATAATAATGGGGGCATCCAGATCGGCATCCTCCTCGACGCCGACAAAGTAATCTCTAAATAAATCATCCTCCCCCTAGGAGGCCCCTGCACCGGAAGCTTCCCTGTGTTGGGCATCCTGTATTTTCCCTGGTGAGAACGATGAGCCCGATTAAAGATCGCCCATGATATCAACCGATATCGGGGCTTCCTCACGTCCTCGAAGAGTCTCAGGACTGAGCTTCCGAATTCTCCAACACAGTGTTCGTCGACACAAGTTGTATCCTGACCGATGGTTGGCTTGGGGACTGCATCTAAACCCTCCTCGAGGGCCTCCTCAATACGAGGTGGGGCCGCATCAGCCATCTCAGACTCAGCAGTCTTCTGACCAGCAACCTTCGAAGCATCAGTGCTTCGCCTTACCCTATGCACCAGTGGGTGACTGTCATCATCTTCATCTTCAATGCAAAGACTACCCGCAGCTGCCGAAGTTAAGATCGTTGCATCGATCTTGGGCTTTCGAGCCTTAGCTCTGTTGGGTTTCGAGGACTCCACCGATGCCTCCCTCTTTCTTTTCTTTGTCCTTGGCAGGACTTTGGGTCTCTTGTTTTCCAGGAGGAGGTGGTATCATTTGAATGGCTTCCCCAAGGCCTTCACAAGCATAAAATATCAAACATATCGCTAAGAAATATACTCATAAGGAACTTGGAAGTGACAATGGTAAGGGCGTACTATGATTTTTGGCCTGCCATCACGTCTTGGCCAAATCACGAAAAACACGCTTATCATACGAGGAGGTGGAATCCAAGAGTTTAACCCAGCCCGGGAGGTCCATGACCGCGCCGGGGAACCACACAGTGGCTATAAGATCAGAAGAGAATCAATTCAAAAAAAGGGGACTAGTTCAAAAGGGAAAAAAAGGCATCCAGATGATGAAACATGCTCAGTGTAGTGACATTTACATGTCATATTCCACTCCTCAAGGAATGGCATCTTCTCGGTAGGGATGAGGTCCAAGGTCTTGACTCGAACAAACCGGCTCATCCACCCCCGGTCTTTATCTTCATCAATACAGGAAAAAATGCTTTGGTGGCTCAGTGCTGAAGCTTGACTAGCCCCTCTCGATAGAGACGAGGGTTGTACAATCTAATAAGATGTTCGAGGGTAAAATACATCCCCTCGACCATGTTAGAGAAATGTCTGATCAAGTAGACAATTCTCCAGAAAGAAGGATGAATTTGACCAAGCGTCACTCGATATTGACGGCAAATTCGAGGATCACCGGGTCTATCGGTGGAGAAGAAGAATCTAGGGGACCTAAGGTAAAAGGTACGTATATACGCTAAGGAAACCAACTTTGTGTGTAATTATGATTTCTTCTGATGAAGGGATTTCCAATTGCACCGCCTCCCTACAGCGGCAATCTATCTTTACCTTCTTTGCATCGGTTACTAAACTTATGTACCGAGACATGGGCTCACATCAGCCCGGTACCGAAGGATGTTTATCTATTTTGAGATTGGAGGATGTCTCGAAAGGCCTAGGAATGCAATCCTCAATACGAGGAGGTTCTTCTGTTTTTCTCTTAGACGAGCGTGACGAAGTAGGGGGTTCCTTTTTTTGAGGGACCGTTTTGGAAGTTTTGGCCATTGTTATAGCAAAAATTCAAAGTAAGCTGATGAGAAGGTGAAAACAGAAGAATGATGAAGACAGGAAACTGTTAGCAAAGACTTGAAGGTTTGAAGATATTGTAAAAGTTTAAAAGATAGGGAATTGAAGTATATATAAGAGTCACTTAAAGTGTATTGGAGGAGTCGGAAGGGCGACCAATGGCGTTTTGTGGGATTTTCGAGAACCGTGCTGACAAAGACCTCTATACAACCTTTTTGTCACATCATTTAATGATCTCACATGGATAACATCAAAATGGGGAAACCGAATAGGAAAAAATTCAATACAATTTCTTATCATTTTATTCTAAGAAACACGGGGACTATCTGTATACGGCCAAAATCGGAGAGTCCAATTTTCAGGCCACTGTGGCATTCCGCGCCTAGCCTCGAGAAGCTCGGGACAGAGTTCGAATTTTGGCCCTGAGGTGCATCCCTCGAGGGAGCATACCGAAGGTTTCCCATGATCGAACTCGGGGCAGTACAAATCGATGACCGTCATGGAAATGCGAGAAATTTCCAAGGGCACATGGTTAGAGCTGACCAAGTCTGCATAAATAGTGCAAGTCCGTACTGAGCCATTAAATAGATGTACCAATAGAATTACGTTGTCATAATTATACGTGTACTATGTTGGTATTCCCCCCTAATATATAAAGGGGACCCTTGTCATTTTGTAAGGGACATGAATATTCAATATCACATAACATTCGTTGCTTTTCTTATCTAAGTGTGCTCAACAATCGTTCCACTAATTTATTGCTTTTATTTATTGTGTTTATTAATTGTTCTTCATTTATTGCTCATTATTCACCATTAAAGTCTATCTCGAGGCCCCAATTCTATTGTTTCTTCATCGATCGCCTACTAACAGTTGCCTTAGTTCGACCTCGAGGTCCTTGTTCAAGCGAGCTCGAGCTCGAGGCCCCTGGCATTGAATAATCTTGGTTTGCATACTTTATTTACTTACTTTCTCTTAGCATCATTCGTCGAACAACTAGTATTGGAATAAATCACATATTTTTAGACCCACAAAATCAAATTTAATTGTCAATACCATTTTCAAGGTAAACACACTTTAATTGGTTAAGGTAGGGAAAAAGATAGAAAAAGAAAAAAATTACCCGTATTAGTTACATCGTCCACAATTGCTTGAATTTTGTAATGAATTAGCAACGTTAACTCATTTATTCGGGAATGATTAATAGGGGTAATTTTTTGCTCCAGTTATATCCGGTTATTCCTTTAGATGATGATGTGATAGTTAAAATTAACCGGAAGGCTCAACCAACTAGGAGCCTCTGAGTCTTCATTTATATATAACTCCATCCATTTCAAATTAGATGATTTACTTTTCTTTTTAGTCTGTTCCAAAATAAATGACACATTCCTAAATTTGAAAATAATTAAACTTTAAACTTTTCAGTTGACCAATTTTACCCTTAATGAGAAGTTTTTATAACCAAACAAATGTCATGGTCTCACAAAGCTTTTCTCCCTTAAGCTTTTAAGACCACACCTTTCAAAAGTCATCTTTATTTTCTTAAACTTCCTGCCGAGTCAAACTGTCACGCCCCAAACCTGGGGGCGAGATCGGCACCTGGTGCCTCACCAATCCTTGCGTACCAACTTGCGACTAAGGGACTCTGAACATATAATGTCATACTTTGGCTATCGGCCACATTGAAAGATAATTGCAAATGCTGACTAAGAAATTAATATAATAATGGGCCGACAAGGCCGTCATAATTACTAGAGCTGGCAAACCCAACAAAATATAAATAAAAGGGCTACAAGACCAACATACTGCACTAACTGACAGGATATGTCTACAAGCCTCTACTGATGGATATACCGTGATCGCAATAGGGCCACAGTCTACTCACAAAATATATATATATATATATATAAGATGCACACAAAGCTCTAGTCCCGACAACTCCAAAAGGCATGGAGCTTACCGATCAAGCTGCACTCGGGCAACACATAATGAGGAGGCCTACCTGTCTGTCTGTCTGAATCTGCCTGCATGAAATGCAGCGCCCCCAGAAAAGAGACGTCAGTACGAAATAATGTACCGAGTATGTAAGGCAATTTACTGAAAGCTGAAACTAAACTGATAATAGAATTACTACAAGTAGCTGGAAGTCAAAGATAATCTGAAGATATGCTTACCCGTTGATACTGGCTCAACTCTCTCAGTTAAGTAAGTAAAATAGTTGTGACCCTATAAGGCTCGGTATATATATATCTTCTCTATCTTAATAGGCTCGCTCATAGGTGCTCGATCGTACTAGGCTCTGTATTTCAACCAACTGGGTTCGCTCATAGGAGCACGGAAACAGTAGGCTCAGTATATAACTTACCATCTGATCAGAGGTTGCCCAATAGGGGCCTGCCCATCGATTATAGCACGATGGTAATGAAAATATTTTAATATTGTATATATATACTCTCTTCTCTCTTGACTGGAAGAAGGAATTACTCAATTGAATATGAGCCCCGATAAGGAGAATACTGTAACTTACAAAACTAGAAAAATATACGTAAATTTCGGGATATGAATTTTTCTTTATGCCTCGTTATCAAACTCGTGCAATTACAAGATCATGCAAAAATGAAAAAAAAGGGCTTAGCCTTAACATACCTAGAGTAGGGAAAAATTCATATGATGTTCTTGGAAAGGTTGCACCGTACTCCTTTACAACCGCAAAATTTTTACGTTGTTAAGCTTCAAATAACTCTCCTTGGATTTTGGTTGAAAGACGTTTGTTGAAAGCTTGGTTTATAAATTTCAGAAACTTCAATTGCATCCAACGTCAAAATGGACTTACTTGTTGTCTTGACAAAATCTTCATTCTCAACATGCTGGAACTTATTTCAGAGGTTTTAGATGGTTTTATCAAGAGCCCTTTCTATTCCTCTGAGAGATAAATCTCTTAATTTGTTAAAAGTTACGGAAAGCTGTTCTTTTTTGTTAAAGGTCTTAGAATTAATGTGTTTTTGGAAAGTGAAAATGTTAGGCATGAGATGTCTTGTTATCCTACATAGCCACATAAGCCAATATGACACTTAGTCATTTGTTTTATTAGCTCCCTTGCTGCCACGTTTTTTTTTGGGGGGTGTTAGTCTTATCTCATAATTTAATAATTAACTAGGTAATGTCCCGCTACTTGATAATTAACCAATTACCCGCATAATTAAAAATTACTACTTAAAATACTACTCATTTTTAGTATACTTTATACATCATACTTTCGTGGTCATGGGTACCTTGTATGGCACTAGTCCATAAATATCAAGTATTAAAGCTCGGCCCGTATTTTATCCCAATATGTCAACTTGGACAAAAATTCATTTTCTTTGACTTGCTTCCCCTCCCACCTTTACGAATTTACTCATAACTTGTTTTAAATAGCATAATCCTTTTAATCTCCAAATAATCTTTTCCTTGGACTGATGTTAATTACCTTATGACAAATTCAACGCACAATACTACAGGGTGCAACATCGTCGTAATTTAATTTTGCGAGATGAAATATCAACATAATATTGCGGGCCGTAACATGATTCCCCCCTTTGGAACATTCGTCCTCGAATGTTGACTGATGCTCTTATCATTTTCATAACTTATAGCTCTTGTGAATATCTTAATACTCTCCTTTCCATGTATGTAGTTGTTCGGGGAATAAATCCAAAGGCCAGGGAATTCCCCCCTTTAGGCCTCTTTCCCATGCCATGAATTGTGATCGAAATCCTTCCAATCTCGTAATTGTTGCTACCTTCTATCATGCAACCTGTGTGATACTGACCTTGTAAGTGTGCCTATATGACTCTTCTCTCTTTTTTTCCTCCAAGTTTTAGCCAATCTCTAGACCTTACTTTGTAAACATATACAGAGGTTAATAAGATGTCTCTCTGGGGATTTATAAGTATACTGAAGTTCATTGCTCAGTACTTTATCGAATTCATGAATATCGCCATATCATGTTTTATAGCCCTGATTATACATCCATGTGACTTTACTGCATCTAGGTAGGTCATACTATACTATAATTCTTACTTCGATTTATCGTTGTTGAGGTCTGATACCAAACTCCAGGTTACTTTCAGTGCTTATCAATACATATAAATCTATGTCCTTTAATGCTTCCACATTACCGTTCATCTTAAGAATGACGTCCTAATCTCATCTCATACTTTATGACTTTTAGCCATCCATTGGTGATTCACCTCAATATTGATCTATAATCTACCCCTAATAACTTTACCTTTTAGGTAATACTGTTGCTAGGGTTCACACCTTATTGTTTTCATCAGCTTATAGAAACCATCAGCTTTTATTGTTTTCATGGGCTTAATCCCGAGGACTTATCCATTTTCGTCACCTTCTCGCTTTCCTTCTTCTTATCCTTACTCTTGTCTTTCTAAAACCTTGTCGTTCTTTCATACATTAGCTTGCGATCGATTCCCTTATGCGTTTCTAGAACATCAAGCGAGACATCACATCGTCTCTAAATCTTCTTTTACTCTCTAATTATACCTTTCGGTACTTAGAAACCATAGGCTGGAATGTATTCCACTGACGATACTGCTATCGTTCTAGGATACTGAATCCCCGCGCTTCTAGTCTTTTACCTGATGTATGGACCACTCTCATCCTTCTATACTTTAGTATTTTGATGTTGTTCACCTGTACCATACTTATTTTAAAATACCACCTCATATTCTCTGCCTCTCTTTCATAACTTCTAATATTAAGAGTGATTATGTAATGTCCTCAATCACGATGTCCATAATTTCCTGGGTCCAATAATTAAACTACTGATTTACCTGGGTGATGTAATTCTTTAATTTCCTCTTTCCTCTGATCAACCTTTATGTAGGCTTAATCTATCTTCCGATTTGCGGCTCATGGTGTTAGTTATTACTTTAACCCTTCAAGGACGCTATGGAATATCCATGATTCAATCTTCTAACAATTCGATCCTTTGCCTATGACCTGAGATCAATTGTTTCATTTAACTTAAACCAGAATCTTCTACGTCTATATGATTTTAACATATATGCTTCATGGATAATACTCTGAACTCTTAAGTGCGTTCATAACGTAACCAACTCTGGATCATTAATCGAATAATTCCTTCCGTTCCTTTTCATCTTTCTTTAAACGTATGTAATTAATTTTACCGATCTTTTTTCTCTTTATTTGCGCGCATACTTAGCTTATCTTAGTGTCCACTCATATTGGAATTCCGTACAACTCATATGATCTTGAATATTACTTCTGATTTTACTTCCCTGTCCATTAGCAACGGTAGGTGCCATTTTCCATTGGAGTTCTTACAATGTTGTTATGAGACTATTGTACACGACCATTTCCTCTTTAGGTCGTTGTGCTTAGGTTGAAGCCTTCTTCCTTATTTCCTCAGCTAGTCTTTTTGTTGTAGTACTTGGGGAGAACCCTCGACTCTCATAAAGTTGTGAGCTTATTACGGACCTTTTGATGCCCTTCCTTTCCTATAATCATCCGTAGTTGCTTACCTTTTTTCCCTTGTGCTTGTTGGGTTGCTTCTGAACTGATATTTTGACTGCCTTCTCAGTGGCACTTTCTTATCCCCGTAACACTTATATGGTACCTTTAACTACCCCGACTCCTATTTGAATATATCTCAAGTATTGACATTACTGCGAGGCTGAATTCTCCATGTTGGGGTTTACTACATTTATCTTACATGATCTGCTGATTTGTCTGTAACTTCTTGTCTAGTCACGACTATGCTTTTCCTGAACCAACTACTAACTACTCATCGACCCATTCTCATATCCATATTCTGCGTAATCTTTCTTGGGTTATTTTCTTGGGTTATCCATAACTTACCTTACATACTGGCTCCTTGTCTATTAATAACATCCCGGACAGAAACCTTTACTTCCTTTCCTTGACGTTGTATTTTCATAATGTTTTGGAATAATATCATACCTATAGGATTTGAATAAATGCAATCTCATCCCCTTCTAATTTTTTCCATATTTTTACATCATCGATGCTCCTTACTCCCTTTGCGGTAATTCTTCTGTACCAAGGATAGCAAAATTCCTCACTCGTGATGGTGACACTTAGTGTAACTGGCACATACAGTCCCTTAAGCTTAACTTTTCTCATATCGCTTGCTTTATGGAAACGTCTCCCTGAACAACCATTCTCTGAATTCATCATGGATCTCCTTCTGTTGTCCATTCTATTTTTGCCGGAATGCAATACGAAATTCTCATGATGTTGACGATTATCAAATCACTCAGTTCCTAATTCATGTTGAGTTTATATTGTTCACCAATCTATACTGGTTTTATTACTCTGGGGTCTAACTTTTCCTTTTTGGTAATCGCGTTAGAGTTGCGAACTTATTTCTCGAAATGAGGACATGACTGTATGGCATATACTCTTTTGTTGTCCTAAGGCCGATCACCTCTCATCTCTTCCTTCACTTGACTATAGATTATGTAATACTGTCATCTTTTGATCTACCGTTGTCATCCATTTATCATATCTTACTCATAATGCTTCATTAACTCTTTTCTTATTTCCCCGCTAACATTTATGCCTCATCACTTTATTCTGAAAACTCGAATCAAGGAATTCTTTCTCTTTTAGCTCCCCTTTTCTCCATCCAGTGGATCTTCGGGTTTCTTAACGTTCTCTCTATACTAGGGACACGAGCTACACTAAGGTAATATTTATCCCTTCAAGGTTTCCAGTTCCTATCTTTGTAGTAGTCATATCTAGCTGTACTATTTTAGTGTGCACCATACGGGTGTCTCACAAGGAGATCTATTAGCACCTTTGAATATCCTTTGGAAATATCAACTAACTCAAAAAACAAAATCCATCAATCATTTTGGGTTACTCTAACCCCAGCTAGATCCTGATATCTCGTCTACTATTTTTGTTGACCCCTATGGGGCATAACTGGAATGGGTGTGACCAATTGTACATACCTCTGTTACTATTGAAGGTAACTCAAAATGCTTATATCTCTCTGACTGAGTTGAAAATACCGATAATTTTCATTAACTAGGTACCTCGTACCCTTTTTCACCTTTCTTCTCTTACTTGCTGGAGCTTATGTCTACTTTTCGATTCTCTTATTTCGTTTTACCATAAGAGTGGATAGATATTCCTGCCCTAGGGATCCTTATCAAGAAGCTTACATATCTTAGTATCCACATGTTCTGCTGGAGACCTAATATTTACTCATCATAAGCATGATGCAAAATCGGGTTCCTCTGACTCAACTCTTCCATAGCCACAATCAATCTCTTACCAACTGTCTTTCTGGATGTAGGTATCATTTCATTACGAATAAAAGTTAGGAGTTTGAATTCTTATAATTGAGCTCTATCACACAATCTAGAGTAAGAAGAAAGAGTGACAATCTTAAATGCCCTGTAGCCTCCTGCTTATAAGTGTGATGCACGACACACCCATAAACAAGAATCTACTAGAAACATCTTGTAGTCTCCCTAGGACAGAACTGCTCCGACACCACTTTGTCACGCCCCGAACCTGGGGGACGAGATCGGCACCCGGTGCCTCACCTATCATTGCGTACCAACTTGCGACTAAGGGATTCTGAACATATAATGTCATTCTTTGGCCATGGGCCACATTGCAAGACAATTGCAAATACTGACTAAGAATTAATATAATGTTGGGCCGACAAGGACGTCACAACTACTATTGCTGGCAAACCAACAAAATATACATAAAAGGCCTACAAGCCCAACATACTGCACTAACTGACAAGATATGTCTGCAAGCCTCTACTGATGGATATACTGTGATCAGAATAGGGAAACAGTCTACTCATAACATATATACATATATATAAGATGTACATAAAGCTCTAGACCGGAAACTCCAAAATGCATGGAGCTTACCGATCAAACTGAACTCGGGCATCAAGTAATGAGGAGGCCTACCCGTCTGTCTGTCTAAACCTGCAAGCATGAAATGTAGCGCCACCAGAAAAGCGACGACAGTACGAAATAATGTACCGAGTATGTATTGAAATATACTCAAAGCTGAAACTGAACTGATAATATAATAACTGCAAGTAGCCGGAAGTGAAAGATAATTTGAAGATATGCTTACCTGCTGATACTGACTCAAATCTCTCAATATAGTAAGTAAAATAGTTGTCCGGCTCTATAAGGCTCGGTATATATATATATTTCTGCTCTGCCGTAGTAGCTCTCACATAGGCGCTCGGTCGTACTAGGCTCTGTATCTCGACCAACTGGGTTCGTTCATAGGTGCTCGACAACAGTAGGCTCAGTATATAACTTACCATCTGACCAGAGGTTGCCCAATAGGGACCTACCCATCTGTTATAGCTTGATGGTAATGAAAATACTTTAATACAGTATATATAGACTCTCTTCTCTCTTGACTGGAAGAAGGAAATACTCAATTGAATGAGTCCCAATAAGGAGAATACTGTAACTTATAAAAATAGAAAAGTATACGTAAATTCCAGGACATAAATTTTTCTTTATGCCTCGTTATCAAGATCGTGTAATTACGATATCATGCCAAAATGAAAGAAGGGTTTAGTATTAACATACTTGGAGTAGGGAAAAATTCGTATGATGTTCTTGGAAAAGGTTGCACCGTACTCCTTTAGAATCGCAAAATTTTTACGTTGTTCAGCTTCTAATAATTCTCGTTGGATTTTGTTTGAAAGACGTTTGTTGAAAGCTTGGTTTATAAATTTCAGAAACTTCAATTGCATCCAACGTCAAAATGGACTTACTTGATGGCTTGACAAGATCATCCTTCTCAACGTACTGGAACTTATTTCAGAGGCTTTAGATGGTTTTATCAAGAGCCCTTTCTATTTCTTTGAGAGATAAATCTCTTAATTTTTTAAAAGTTATGGAAATTTTTTTTTGTTAAAAGTCTTAGAATTAAAGTGTTGTTGGAAAGTGAAAATGTTAGGCATGAGATGTTTTGTTATCCTGCATAGCCACATAATCCAATATGACACTTAATCATTTGTTTTGTTAGCTCCCTTGCTGCCATGTTTTTTTTTGGGTGGGGGTGTTAGTCTTATCTCATAATTTAATAATTAACTAGGTATTGTCCCGATATCCCATAATTAACCAATTACCCGCATAATTTGGAATTATCTCAATTACTTAAAATACTACTCATTTTTAGTATACTTTATACATCAAACTTTCATGGTCATGGGTACCTTGTATGGCACTAGTCCATAAATATCGAGTATTATCCCAATATGTCAACTTGGAAGAAAATTCATTTTCTTTGACTTGCTTCCCCTCCCACCTTTACGAATTTACTCATAACTTGTTTGAAATAGCATAATGCTTATAATTTCCAAATAATCTTTTCCTTGGACTGATGTCAATTACCTTATGACAAATTCAATGTACAAAACTACAGGGTGCAACATCGTCGTAATTTAATATTGCGAGACGAAATATCGACGTAATATTGCGAGGCGTAACACAAACTACCTCATCTAAATTAAAACAGAGGAAATAATAAATATGCATCCGGTTTCCATATACAAGTAGATTTAGTAAGAGTATCCTTTATTACACCCCTTCAATATTTAGGGACAAATGCACAGACAGATTGCTTTAAGAAAAAAAAAATGAGCTGCCAACAATGATTTTGTAAAAATATCTGCGTGCTAAAGCTAAGTAGGTATATATCGAACAACTTTATCACCATGGAGATACGTTCTCTAACAAAGTGATAATCAAGATGTGTGATACGACCCAAAAATTCAACAATGATCGTGATGATACTTAACCTCAATTTGCTAGGTAAGCTAACAACCACAATCAACCCAAACCAAACATAGCAAGACATAATAACTCGTCATAACATACATAGATCATAATAAGTCTCACAATAATAACTCATCAGAAATACTATAAATAACACTCACAATATGATATTACAAGTCATGAGCAATTCAATAGAATACAATCGAGTCTCAAAATGAAATAAGTTGTAAAATGGAAAAAGGGGACTCCATAAGATGCATAGCAAGAACGATACCTCACCACAAAGTATCTAAACAATCATTAAGATTCTTCTTCAACGCCGTTAGATCCTGTACCAAGATATGTATAGTGTAAGTATAAAAACAACTTGTACTCAATAAGTCTTAAGTTTAATCTCGAAGAAGTAGTGTAGAGATTTTGAGAAAAGGATGATACTGACTTTCTCTACCTGAACATTGTTATAACATGAAATCATAGATAATAACTGAGACTAATGGTGTCACGCCCCAAAAACGAGGGGCGCGATTGGCGCTCAACCGAATAAAGCCGATTGAGCAAGCATGATAGGTCTTATTCTACCCAACTAATTCGTTAATAAAGAGGAGGTGAACTCCACTAATCATACTTTGTAAATATATCATTAACAACTTTCATTTTTGTTTCCATTATCAGTTTCAGCCATAATAACCAAATTATTACAATTATTAGATATGAAGAAAATTTTCCAAATAGCAACATTTTCTAATCCAATTCCAATACTCGACACCACCCACAATGTAACGACCTGACCGGTCGTTCCGTGAGATTTACCCCATTTCCCCTATTTTTACATTTGTTATGTATCACTATCTTGTTTTTGGTGTGTTGGATCAGTCGGTTTGGGTCCGGAGTAGTTATGGTGAGAGTTAGGCATTTAGCCTTTTAAAGTATCCTAATAGTTAAGAAAGTCAACTGAGAGTTGACTTATTGGTAAACGACCTCGGAATGTTGATTTTATGGCTCGAATAGCTTCGTTAGGTGATTTGGGACTTGGGAGTGTGTTCGGAATATTTTTGTGATGTCCGGAGTAGAATTAGGCTTGAATTGACGAAAGTTAGTTTTTGGCGATTTCCAGTCGGCAATGAAAAATAGGCTATCGGGGTCGGAATGGAATTTGGGAAGTTGGAACAGATTCGTAATGTTATTTTGGATATGTCTGCAAAATTTAAGGTCAATCGGAGGTGTTTTGGTTGGTTTCGACGTAGTTGGCAAAAATTGGAAATTTCAAAGTTCACAGGCTTGAATTGATGCGATTTTGGTGTTGTTGCATTGTTTTTGGAGTTTCGAAGGCTCAACTAAGTTTAAATGATGTTATGGGATATGTTGGTATGTTTGGTTGTGGTCCCGAGGGCCTCGGGTGTGTTTCGAGTGGTTAACGAACCAACTTTTGGCTTGAATTCTAGGCAGATTGATGTTGGTGTAAGGTTCTAGTTTCCTTCTACACGATCAAGTAAGGATGTTTGCGATCGTGTAGGGTTAATTGGTGAGGCAGGATTTTTGTTAATCATGATCGCGTGGAATGGTTTGCGATCGTGTGAGTATGAGTGTTTGGTCAGTGCGATCGTGTGGTCTTGTTTGCGATTGCGTATAGTTAAAGGGGCGCGTGTGTGAGTTAAGCTTTGTCCTTCGTGATCGCGTGGAATGGGTTGCGATCGCGTGAGGTTTTCTGCGATCGCGTAATGTAAATTGATGGGGCAGCAAGGTTTTTCTTCGCGATCGCGTACCAAAGTTTGCGATCGCAGTGAAGGCATTATTTTAGCTGGGCAGAATGCTTAAAAGGCTAGAAGTGAGAATTTGGTTGTTATTTTCTCCATTTATGCATGCGGACTTGAGAGCTTTTTAACTTCATAACACGTTTCTATGTCAATTCTTAAGTGATTAAACCACAAAAATTCTGGAATTTAGACAAGTTGGGGAAGAAGGGTCCATGAGAAATTTATTTTCCTTTTGAGGATTTGAGTGGGCAATTGTGGTCCGATTTTACTGTTCTTGGTATGTATAGAATCGTGGGAGGACGAGATTTCTAATGATGTAAAAATTATTAAATTCTGAGATATGGGTCCGGGGCTCGGGTTTGGCCGAATTTCGAGATTTTTGATTAAATTGATAATTATTGATTGGGTTGTGTTCCTTGAGTATATATTAATGATGTTGAAATGGTTCTGGCTAGATTCGGAGCAATCACGAGCCAATTTGAGGGGCAAAGGAATAGCGGACTAGTGTCGCGGCCCGGTAGAGCTAAGTAATGGTCTTAAATATTGTCCTGAGGGTATGGAACCCCGAGCTGCATTATTTTCTCACTGAATTTCGAATGGCGCACATGTCAGATGACGAATATGTGGTGTGTACTGATTTTTGGATTGGACTAGGTCCTCTCCGCGGCAACTAATGAGTTGCATATTTACTCAAAATCTTATGTTAAATTATGTTTTAAAGATTTGTGAAATATTTGGGCTGTAGGCCGTGTTTGGGGCCGCATGTCGATTTGTTTAGACCCCTTTGAGGGCGTTTTACTACTGTTTTCCTCAATACCTGTTGATGATTTTACTCAGCATCATTGTGCATACTGTTTTATTTGAAAATCAACCTGATTTACACTACATGCGCATTAAAATGATGTTTTCGGGTCGAGTACCCCGTTCAATTACTTCACCCGAGGGGCTTTTCAAGTGGTTCCACCGAGTGTGGCCGAGGGCCAAGAGTGATGGTGAGGTGCTGAGTGATATTAGCGCTTGGGTTGAAGGAGCCCCTCCGTAGTCTATACACACCCCCAGTGAGCGCACCGAGTGCGAGTTATGAGTGATTGAGAGGCATTAGTGATTGTGAGGTGCTGAGGGATTTGTGAGGCATGCCCGAGGGGCTAATTATGAAACATGTTTTTGCCCGAGGGGTTACTATGATTTTTCTACATTCATTGCATACCAAATCTTTGTTTTAAAGTTGTTAAAATGTGCATTGTTTTAAGGAATTTTATCAAACTGATTTCTAAGGCATGATGATTTTGTATATCTATGTATACTATTGGAAAGTAAGGATGTGTATGTTTTGACTTGATGACATCAATTTTTATGTGATTCCTTGCTACTTAGACTTGATTTATTTCCATTACTACTGAGTTGGCGTACCCACATTACTCCCTACACCTCTGTGTGCAGATTCAGGAGTAGATATCGAGCATTAGCTTTTATATATATTGCAGCGGAGCCGGATCGTGGGGACATAGAGGTAGCTGTTTAGCGTTCGCAGCATCTCTGCCTTCCCTTCCTGTTGTATTTAGCTCTGATTCAGAGTTTTGTATCATAATACTTTATTTTGGCTTATTTCACTAGATGCTCATGACATGTTGGCTCCGGGTTTTGGGGATGGCAATACTGTATATAAAAGTTTGGCCTATTATATTAATTAAATTTATGTATGTTGTTAGGAAATGCATGAAACTTAAATGAGATTTTCAAAAGAAAATGTGAGCACGCGGTAGTCGGCTAGCCTAGTTCCACGATAGGCGCCATCACGGCCGGTTAGGATTTGGGGTCGTGATAGTTTGGTATTAGAGCCCTAGGTTACATAGGACTCGACGGTCATGAGCAGGTTTAGTAGAGTCTTGCGGATCGGTACGGAGACGTCTGTACTTATCTTCGAGAGGCTACTGAACTTTAAGGAAACATTCTATCTTTCTTGAACTCTTTCGTGCTGATCTATTGATTCTTGAAATCTGAACTTACGTTGGTTCATTCTCTCATAGATGGTGAGGACACGCTATTCCAATCAGAGTGACCAGTCACCAGCTAGACCAGCGAGAGATCGAGGCCGCAGTCGAGGCCATGGTAGAGGTAAGGGGGCCAGCCCGCGCAGCAGCCAAAGCAGTACCTCAGGATCCCCCTATCGATCATGATCAGGTTCCCGCCGATGGTGTCCCAGCGGGACAGGCTCAGGCACCAGCAATGCCTATGGTTATTCCGAGTCTTCAGGAGGCCCTGTCTCAGATATTGTCATTATGCACCGATTTGGCTCAGGCCGTTGCCATGTCTTCTTCTGCCTTCACGGCTCAGGCCGGGGGAGGCAATCAGACTCCAGCTGTCCGAGCACCTGAGCAGGCTGCACAGGGTATTCAGGCACCGGGAGCAGCCCCAGCTCAGCCAGCTGCTCCGGTTCAGGATTATGTGGTCCCTGCTATGCCTGAGGACGAGCTCCGGTTAAGGCCTCCTCAGTCAGGTCGCCCAGCTTATAGTGGTGCATCTTCGGGGCAGGGTCCCCGTGGTTCTCAGTCAGGCCGTACTTCATTTGGTGCCCTCCCAACTCACAATGCAGCTCGAGCACCTCCAGTTCAGGGCTCATCTATTCAGGATCCTTCCAATGGCCGTGCAGGTGCCAGTGGTTTCTATCAGTCCCTGCCTCCCGCTCTAGGTAGTTGTTTTGAGTGCGGAGAGTTCGGGCACGGGTGGAGGCAGTGTCCTCGCCGTTCCGGTGGATTTTCTCAGCAGAGGGGCCAGCCTTCGACTTCAGCTCCAGTCACTTCACCACCCGTCCCAGGCCGCCAAGGGTGGTGGTCAGTCAGCCAGAGGCCTCCCTAGAGGGGGAGGTTGATCAGGGGGAGGTCATGCTCGTATGTATGCATTTCCAGCCAGGATGGATGCTATGACCTCAGATGCCGTGATTGCAGGCATTGTTTCAGTTTGTTGCCGTGATGCCTTGGCTTTATTTGACCCTGGTTCTACATATTCCTATGGTTCTTCATATTTTTCCGGTTTTCTGGATATGCCCAGTCAGTCTCTAGTCACTTCTGTTCGTGTGTCGACTCCGGCGGGCGATACTGTTTTTGTGGACCGTGTGTATCAGTCGTGCATTATATCTATTGGGGGTTTATAGACTCGAGTGGACCTACTGTTACTCAGCATGGTCAATTTTGACGTGATATTGGGCATGGATTGGTTATCTCTGTGCCATGTTGTTCTTGATTGTCACGCTAAGACCGTGACCTTAGCTATGCCAGGGTGTCCGAGGGTTGGGTGGAGAGGTTCTTCCGAGTATATGCCTAACAGGGTGATTTCTTACATGAAGGCTCGACGCATGGTTAAAAAGTGGTGTTTATTTTATTTAGCCTTTGTGAGGGATGTCGGTGGTGAGACTCCCGCTATTGATTCCGTTTCCGTGGTCCGTGATTTTCAAGATGTGTTTCCTGCAGACCTGCTAGGCATGCCATCTGACAGGGATATTGATTTTGGTATTGACCTGGTGCCAGGCACTCAGCTTATTTCTATTCCACCATATCGTATGGCGCCAACTGAGCTAAAGGAATTGAAGGAGCAGCTTCAGGAGCTCCTGGATAAGGGGTTCATTCGGCCTAGTGTGTCACCTTGGGGTGCACCAGTGTTGTTCGTTAGGAAGAAGGATGGGTCCATGTGTATGTGTATTGATTATCGGCAGTTGAATAGGGTTACAGTGAAGAACCGGTATCCCTTGCCGCATATTGATGATTTGTTTGCCCAGCTTCAGGGAGCCAGAGTATTTTCCAAGATTGATTTGAGATCTGGGTACCATCAGTTGAGGATTCGGGATTCTGATATACCGAAGACTGCTTTCAGGACCAGGTATGGTCATTATGAGTTCTTTGTTATGTCGTTTGGGCTAACCAATGCCCCAGTTGTGTTCATGCAATTGATGAACAACGTGTTTCAGCCTTATCTTGATTCCTTCGTCATTGTGTTCATTGATGACATCCTGGTTTATTCTCGTAGCCAGGAAGAGCATGCTCAGCATTTGAGAGTTGTGTTACAGAAATTAAGGGAGGAGAAGCTTTATGCGAAATTCTCCAAGTGTGAGTTTTGACTGGGATCGGTAGCTTTCTTGGGGCAGGTGGTGTCCAGTGAGGGTATTCAGGTTGATCCAAAGAAGATAGAGGCGGTGCAGAGTTAGCCCAGACCATCCTCAGCTACAGAGATTAGGAGTTTCCTTGGTTTGGCGGGATATTAACGTCGCTTTGTGGAGGGATTCTCTTCGATAGCTTCGCCTTTGACCAGATTGACCCAGAAGGGTGCTCTATTCAGATGGTCTGATGAGTGTGAGGAGAGCTTTCAGAAGCTCAAATCAGCATTGACTACAGCTTCAGTACTAGTTTTGCCTGCTGGTTCGGTTTCTTACACAGTTTATTGTGATGCTTCTAGAGTTGTCTTGGGAGCAATATTGATGCAGGACGGTAGGATGATTGCCTACGCGTCCAGACAGTTGAAGGTGCACGAGAAGAATTATCCAGTGCACGATCTTGAGTTAGCTGCCATTGTCCATGCCTTGAAGATTTGGCGGTATTATTTGTATTGAGTGCAGTGTGAGATTTTCACTGATCATCGCAGTTTGCAGTATCTGCTGAGGCATAAGGACTTGAATTTGCGTCAGAGGAGATGGTTGGAGCTCCTCAAGGATTATGACCTCAATATCTTATATCATCCGGGGAAGGCCAATGTAGTGGCTGATGCCTTGAGTCGCAGAGCAGAGAGTTTGGGGAGTTTAGCTTACCTTCCAGCAGTAGAGCGGCCATTAGCTCTTGATTTTCAGGCCTTAGCAGGTCATTTGGTGAGATTGGATATATTAGAACCCCCGCGGGTGTTGGCTTGTGTAGCCTCCAGGTCTTCCCTTTACGATCAAATTAGAGCACGCCAGTATGATGATCCCCATTTGCTTGTTCTTCAGGACAGAGTACATCGTGGTGATGCTAGAGATGTGGTTATTGGTGATAATGGGGTCCTGAGGATACAGGGCCGGATTTGCGTGCCCAATATAGATGGACATCGAGATTTGATTCTAGCAGAGGCTCATAGTTCGCGGTATTCCATCCATCTGGGTGCCGCAAAGATGTATCAGGATTTGAGGCAGCATTATTAGTGGGGGAGAATGAAGAAGAATATTGTGGAGTTTGTGGCTCAGTGTCTCAACTGTCAGCAGGTCAAGTACGAGCACGATAGACGAGGTGGATTGCTTCGGAGGTTGGATATTCCGGAGTGGAAGTGGGAGCGGATCTCCATGGACTTCGTAGTTGGACTCCCACGAACTTCGAAGAGGTTTGATGCTATATGGGTTATTATGGATCGGCCGACCAAGTCCGCGCACTTCATTCCTGTTGATACTACGTATTCATCAGAGAGGTTAGCTGAGATTTATATCAGTGAGATTGTCCGTTTGCATGGGGTTCCAGTTTCTATCATTTCCAACAGAGGCACTCAGTTCACATCCAAGTTTTGGAGAGCCGTGCAGAGAGAGTTGGGTACTCAGGTTGAGTTGAGCATAGCGTTTCATCCTCAAACCGATGGGCAGTCAGAGCGTACCATTCATATTTTGGAGGACGTGTTGCCTTCTTGTGTGATTGAATTTGGTGGTTCATGGGATCAGTTTCTGCCACTAACAGAGTTTGCATATAATAACAGCTATCAGTCGAGTATTCAGATGGCTCCGTATGAGGCCTTGTATGGTAAGAGGTGTAGATCTCCGGTGGGTTGGTTTGAGCCGGGCGAGGCTAGGCTATTGGGCACAGACTTGGTTCAGGATTCTTTGAGTAAGGCAAAGTTGATTCAGGAGCGACGTCGCACGGTGCAGTCTAGGCAGAAGAGTTATGCGGACCGGAAGGTCCGAGATGTGTCTTTCATGGTTGGGGATAAGGTGTTGCTGAAGGTATCACCCATGAAGCGTGTTATGAGATTCAGGAAGAGGGGAAAGCTGAGCCCCAGGTTCATTGGACCATTTGAGGTACTTCATAGGGTTGGGGAGGTGGCCTATAGGCTTGCTATGCCTCTTAGTTTATCGAGTATTCATCCAGTATTCCATGTTTCGATGCTCTGGAAGTATGTTGGTGACCCTTCCCATGTTTTGGACTTCAGCATGGTTCAACTCGAGGGTGATATGTCATATGAGGTAGAGCCAGTGTCTATTTTGGGTCGTCAGGCCAGGAAGCTGAGGTCTAAGGATATAACTTCAGTGAAGGTTGAGTGGAGAGGGCAGCCGATGGAGGATGCCACCTGGGAAACCGAAGGGGAGATGCGGGACAGATATTCTCACTTATTCGAGGCTCCAGGTATGTTTCTAGAACCGTTCGAGGATGAATGCTTGTTTAAGAGGGGAAGGATGTAACGACCCAGCCGGTCGTTCCATGATATTTACCACATTTCCCCTATTTCTGCATTTGTTATGTTCGCTATCTTGTTTTTGATGTGTTGGATTAGTCGGTTTGGGTCTGGAGTAGTTACAGTGAGAGTTAGGCATTTAGCCTTCTAAAGTAGCCTAATAGTTGTGAAACTCAACTGAGAGTTGACTTATTGGTAAACGACCTCAGAATGTGGATTTTATGGTTCAAATAGCTTCTTTAGGTGATTTGGGACTTGGGAGTGTGTTCGTAATATTTTTGTGATGTCCGGAGTAGAATTAGGCTTGAATTGACGAAAGTTAGTTTTTGGCGATTTTTGGTCAGCAGTGGAAAATAGGCTATCGGGGTCTGAATGGAATTCCGGAAGTTGGAGCAGGTTTGTAATGTCATTTTGGATATATCTGCAAAATTTCAGGTCAATCGGAGGTGTTTTGGTTGGTTTCGGCGTAGTTGGCGAAAATTGGAAGTTTCAAAGTTCATAGGCTTGAATTTGATGCAATTTTTGTGTTGTTGCGTTGTTTTTGGTGTTTCGAAGGATCGACTAAGTTTGAATGATGTTATGGGATATGTTGGTATGTTTGGTTGAGGTCCCGAGGGCCTCGGGTGTTTTTCGGGTGGTTAACAGACCAACTTTTGGCTTGAATTCTGGGCAGATTGCTGCTGGTGTAAGGTTCTGCTTTCCTTCTACGCGATCACGTGAGGATGTTTGCGATCGAGTAGGGTTAATGGGTGAGGCAGGATTTTTGTTAATCGCGATCGCGTGGAATGGTTTGCGATCGCGTGATTATGAGTGTTTGGTCAGTGCGATCGTGTGGTCTTGTTTGCGATCGCGTAGAGTTAAAGGGGCGCGTGGTTGAGTTGAGCATTGTTCTTCGCGATCACGTGGAATGGGTTGCATTCCCGTGGGTTTAAGTCTTGATGAATCGTGTGAGGTTGTCTGCGATCGCGTAAGGTAAATTGATGGGGCAGCAAGTTTGTTCTTCGCGATCGCGTGCCAAAGTTAGCGATCGCAGTGAAGGAATTATTTTAGCTGGGCAAAATGTTTAAAAGGCTAGAAGTGCGAATTTGGTTGTTATTTTCTCCATTGTTGCATGTGGACTTGAAAGCTTTTGAAAGAGAATTGAAGGGGAATCAAGGGAGATCATCTGGAGGTAAGAATTTTAACTTCATAACACGTTTCTATGTCAATTCTTAAGTGATTAAACCACAAAAATTCTGGAAATTTAGCCATGTTGGGGAAGAGGAGTCCATGAGAAATTTATTTTCCTTTGGAGGATTTGAGTAAGCAATTGTGGTCCGATTTTAATGTTATTGGTATGTATAGAATCGTGGGAGGACGAGGTCTCTAATGGTGTAAAAATTATTGAATTCCGAGATGTGGGCACGGGGCTCGGTTTTGGCCGAATTTTGAGATTTTTGATTAAATTGATAATTTTCGATTGGGTTGTGTTCCTTGAGTATATATTAATGATGTTGAACTGGTTTTGGTTAGATTCAGAGCAATCGGGAGCCAATTTGAGGGGCAAAGACATAGTGGACTAGTGACGCGGCCCGGTAGAGGTAAGTAATAGTCTTAAATCTTGTCCTGAGGGTATGGAACCCCGGACTGCATTATTTTCTCACTGATTTTGGAATGGCGCACATGTCGGATGACGAATATGTGGCGCGTACTTATTTTTGGATTGGACTAGGTCCGCTCCGTGACAACTAATGAGTTGCATATTTACTCAAAATCTTATGTTAAATTATGTTCTAAAGATTTGTAAAATATTTGGGCTTTAAGCCGTGTTTGGGGCCGCGTGCCGATCTGTTTAGACCCCTTTGAAGGCGTTTTACTACTGTTTTCCTCACTACCTGTTGATGATTTTACTCAGCATCATTGTGCATACTGTTTTATTTGAAAATCAGCCTGATTTACACAACATGAGCATTAAAATGATGTTTTCGGGTCTAGTACCCCGTTCTATTACTTCGCCCGAGGGGATTTTCGAGTGGTTTCACCGAGTGTGGCTGAGGGCCAAGAGTGATGGTGAGGTGCTGAGTGATATTAGCGCTTAGGCTGAAAGAGCCTCTCCGGAGTCTGTACACACCCCAGTGAGTGCACCGAGTGCGAGTGATGAGTGATTGGGAGGCATGCGTGATTGTGAGGTGCTGGGGGATTTGTGAGGCATGCCCGAGGGGCTGACTATGAAACATGTTTTTGCCCGAGGGGCTACAATGATTTTTGTACATTCATTGCATACCAAATCCTTGTTTTAAAGTTGTTAAAAATGTGCATTGTTTTAAGGACTTTTATGAAATTGATTTCTAAGGCATGGTGATTTCATATATCTATGTATACTATTGGAAAGTAAGGCTGTGTATGTTGTGACTTGATGACATCGATTTTTATGTGATTCCTTGCTCCTTAGACTTGATTTATTTCCATTACTACTGAGTCGGCGTACTCACATTAATCCCTGCACCTCTGCGTGCAGATTTAGGAACAGATATCGAGCATTACCTTTAATATATATCGCAGCGAAGCCGGATCGTAGGGACATAGAGGTAGTTGTTCAGCATTCGTAGCATCTCTGCTTTCCCTTCCTGTTGTATTTAGATCTGATTCGGAGTTTTCTATCCTAATACTTTATTTTGGCTTATTTCACTAGATGCACATGACATGTTGTCTCTGAGTTTTGGGGATGGAAATACTGTATATAAAAGTTTGTTCTATTATATTAAGTAAATTTCTGTATATTATTATGAAATGCATGAAACTTAAATGAGATTTTCAAAAGAAAATGTGAGCACGTGGTAGTCGTCTAGCCTAGTTCCACAATAGGCGCCATCACGATCGGTTAGGATTTGGGTTCGTGACACACAACCTGTATACGGAGCCTCTAAATACAACTGAAGAAAGATATGGAAATGTCAGCAATAAGGCCCCGACTATACCTCAAATGAAAAGTACACGATAAACCTGATGACACAGGACCCCGAAATGAAGTGGGGATCTCCAAGTTAGCTGGAATGAACATATCACTATCGCTAATCACTCCCGCCTACTGTGGAACCACCTACATCCATTAAAGATGCAGCGCCCCCGACAAAAGGGACGTTAGTACTGTCGAATAGTACTAGTATGTCAAGCTAAAAATCATCTTTCAAAATAGAATAACCATACAAGAAAGGAAATCCATATAAACAATCCAGTCACAATCAATAACATCGAAATGCCCAAGTGAAACCTAACGATTATCAACATACGGAAGTAACACACATCTCCTAAGAAAGATCAATAATGCAATAAAAATAATTCAAGAATTCAATGACAAATATAAGCACCTTCAAAACATCAATTAATGAATCACACAATCTTTCAAGGGAATCATTATTAACTTTAGCTTGTCCATCACTAGCATTAACATCTCATTACTCATATCACCACCTACTTTCATACGGAGTCCGGTCACGACACGGTCGGCTAGGTCGTCTCCCTTGGAGACATGTTTCCACAATACCAATTTCTGTTTCAATTTCAATTCGATTCATAACACAACACAAAACCACCATGTGTGTGGCATGGTATCCGATCACGGACCGATCGGTTAGGCCGTCTTACTCAATATATTTCTATTTTCATCAATCATCTCATTTCTCATTGTACACATATATTTCAAGTCTTCCAATGCTAGTGGCCAAAATCGTTAATTCATACCCAGCACTAGGCCCCGTTTCATAATTATATTCATTTCCATATATTTCACCTCAATATCAATTTCATCAACAAGTCGTTCGGTTCAAAACATCATGTACACATGAGAGCAAACACGAATCATGGGCATATAGAGACTGTCGCATCCCTTTGCAATTTAACATATTTTCCATAACATCGATACTTCACCAAGTAACGACATAGCATTATGGAAGCACTTGAATGCATATGGCACATAAGTTCTTATAACACAAATACATTTAAAATGTTATTTCCTTCATCAATCAAGATTAAGGCTTACACAATTTATAGGGGAGCACCATAGAGGTTCGATTCCTAAGAAGAGGGGGTTTTAGCCATACATACATCAAAGAGCTTTTAGGAAAATTTTACTTTTAGAAGTTATCTTAAATAGTTGAGTTGAAGCTCGTCTCGTAATTAATTTCATATATATATTTTCTCATTTCATTGGCCTCTCTAGGCACAAGTATATATGTTATCCGCACTCTATTTCTCCAGTCTATTTAATTTATTTTCAAGTATCTTTATAGTTTATCATCGACTAAGCACACTCACTTAAGGCATTTAGTACACATACTCGAAAGTAGGAGTATTGAGCACATTGAGTCTTCTTCACCTAATTAGTATACCAGTTTTCATTAAAATTACCACTCGAGACTATGCCATTTTAATAAGCGATCCTTACTTTAAACATCTATTACTCAATATAAGGCTCATTCAAAAGAATCATGTTTATGAGTTTATAGAGGATAACTCGGAACGAAGAGATTTGGGATTTGGGGCCGGTCATACTTAAACTTGCGGAAACAATATGGAATTCAATTCCGAGAGATAAAGTTTAGCCCACATACCTGGTTGAGCTTTCCTTCAGTTACTACAACACGCCAACACCTCTAGAAATAATAATCTATAAGGAGAGAGCGAAAATCGATTAATAACTAGGAAGATTACCCATGGTGTAACTCTCTTAGGAATTTCATCAACCACCTAATATGCGTAATAGACTACAAGGTCCGAAAATGTAAGTTCCTTCTTTCCTCTACCAGTTTTAACAGGAACTACCCAAATTAGTTCATTAATACCACATACTACAACTCAGTGCCACATGCATGGCCTATTTCTAATACACACAACATATTTGAACCCTTAACCTCTTGCATGCAAGTTCTGGAAATAGGACTTACCCGGATGGAGGACAATCTAGTGGCTATCTTCCTTGATTCTTGAAGGTTTGATAAAGATTTGGTGATTATGAAACTAGGCTCCCTCCCTCTCTCTCTCTCTCTATATATATATATATATATATATATTTCTCTCAACTCTCTCTAAAATGATCAGAGTATCTCCCCAAGTGAAGTCCTAAATGTTATATATTAAAATAGGATCGGGTTATAAAAATAGAAAATGGACCCTCCGACTCAGATCTGCGGTCGCATATGCGACCACATAATGATTATGCAGACCACAAAGTGGTCGCATAATTCATGCTCAGAACTGGGGTGTTTCGGGTTGGGTTTTCGGCAGGTCTGCGGTTCACAGACCTATTCTGTGGTCGCACAATGCACTGTATACCTGATATGCGGTCGCATAGTGCTCCGCATAATAGCCTTCAACTTAGGCCAGATTCTGCATCACTCTACGGTCATTATGCGGCCCGCAGAGTGATTATGCAGCCGCATAATGGACCGTAAAAATGCACCTATTTCCAAAACGTTTTCCTTCTACCCTGAAACGTACTGTTCAATCCAAAAAGTTCGAATCGCGGCGAGCAATTTCTATAAATAAATTAACTATTTCTAACCACTTTAGCCTAACTCGAGACCACAAGACCTTAAATTACACATCAAAATTTTTCGGGACCTTACATTCTCCCCTGCTTGTGAACAACTAATTTTTGACCACACTCAAATGTTATACTATTTTAGTGTAAATATTCC
>MDKI01282493.1:0-16026 GCA_005239505.1 Nicotiana paniculata
GATATTTTAAGTATTCAAGCTTCAACAGTGGCATCGGAGAGCGCTTTCAGTCAAGCGAGACTTAAAATCGGTGATCATAGAGCGTCTATAAGGGAGAGCTTGGAAAAATCAGTACTCTTCATAGATTGGATCCGTTCGGAAAGAAGAAATTTTGGACTTGCTGAATCACAACTGGATATAGACGAAGCTTATGAAGAAATGCTAGCGGAACTTGCGGAGGATGCTGCTAATGCTTCACCCAGAAGCGGTGATGAACAAGCTTCTTTTCCGCCACCACCAACGGAAGTTCCTCCCAACCTTGAAGGATTTATGAAATTTGTTAGGGATACTATGTAGATTAATATGTAACTTATATTTTGGCACATCTTGATTAGTTTTTTTCCCTTTTAATGGTGGTATTAGTACCTTAGCTGTGCTCATTCCATTGGGGGGAGGAAGACTAAGAAAGATATTGTCATTTTTTTAAATGTCGTTATTAATAAAATTTATAAGGCATTTCCTTGAATATTTGTGTTTACACTTGAATTACAATACATATCTAATAGTTATATAATATAATTTACAATAAATTGTCTTAGATAATATAATATAATTACATAACAAAAATTTTGTAACTCTAGAATAACACTTATATAGTACACTTATACAAGATTTACAAGAAATTGCCTTACATAAAGAAAATTAAAAAAAAAAATAGCCCGGACCCGTTTAGGCCTGTTTGGCCCGTGGGCCCGAGCCCTCTTAGCCCGGGCCCATGTGGGCTTAGGCCCGTATGGGGCCGATTCCACACATATAGCCAGTTTGGCCCGGGCCCGCATAATCCAGGCCCGCATAGCCCGGCCCACTTGACCCGTATGGCCCGGGCCCGACCCGTTAGCCTACCAGCCTCGAGTTGTTAGATGAAAAACGAGAAGCTTCACTCGTTCGAATGGCAACACAAAAGCAATGAATCAAAAGGTACTACAACAGATGAACCAATCTTCGACATTTCAGAGTCGAGGACTTACTCCTAAGAAAAGTCACCATCAACACTTGAGATCCTAATGAAGGGAAACACGTCCCTAATTGGGAAGGACCCTACCAAATCCTCGACATAGTCGGAAAAGGATCTTACAAACTCGGAACAATGAACGGCGGACCGCTGCCGAATAACTGGAACATATCACTTCTTAAGCGATACTATTGCTAAGGTATGACTTTATCTTTTCTTTCGTTTATATATATATTTGGAACTAACTCATTGTAGGAGTTCGACCTAAGACATCGAGACCTCAGGTTTTAAAGTACGGGTTGCACTCTTTTTCCCTTAGATTGGATTTTATACCAAATGGGTTTTTCCGGCAAGGTTTTCAACGAGGCAACAATTATGTGCTACCTGAGGATAATTCAACAGTATCCAAGGCTTCTTTGCAATCAACCTCGAATACTGGGGGCATCACCCTCGGATGTTATGTGAAATGTACCTCGTGCCAATGGGCCTCGATAGGAAAAATTTGTAATGGGCCAAACGGTCGAATGAACCGTGCCCATATAGATTAGCCGAGCTCCGACAAGAAGACATGTATGCATGTATAAATTCTTCAAAGAAGCCATCTTTTTCCTCGAACATTTCGTGTTTCAAAGTAAATTCTCTACTATACAAATCACATACTTATGATTATGATCTATTGTGCAAAACTAACACTTGTGAAGAATGGCTTAAGAGACATAAACAAATATACTTCGAACACCTAGGGACTCCATACTCGAGTTACCTAAATTCGAAGTCACAAGACCTCAATGAGGCACCCCTCGATATATAGGCCAAGGCCATCATACTCGGGGACTAACATTTTGGACAAGTTCGAAATATTCTCGGGAAATGAGTCCACGAGACACACCCGAAGGTTACGTCTACATTAAAAGGATACGGCCATATTAAAGGCTATGGTCAAAATAACGCGGCTCGGAGACGTCCGACTTCCGCTATAAACAAAAGGCCTTCAAATATTTCGAAAAGCCTTTTAAATAATTCTACCCTCGGCAAAGAAAATAAAAAAGGGCTTCGATAAATCAGCCCCCGAATAATTAAAAGGCTTCGATAATATCAGCCTTCGAAAAAACCTCAAGGGGTATCAAATTACCTTAAGACAAACACGTTGAGGCACAAAAAAGAAAAATGGGGTTCCGATCATTGGACCCTCAAAAAACCCAATGGGTGTAAAAAACATGTGCTAAGGCATAAAGAATTTTTCACTAAGTCTTTTAGCCGAAAGGGGGAAAACAATAGCCATTTTTAGAGGCCGAATCGGCCCAATCTAAAGAGCCTAAGGGCCAATCTAAAGAGCCTAAGGGCAAAAACAATTAGAGTTCGAGACCTCATTCTCACTCGATTCGGATCCAAGGGTTCCGCTATTCCGAGCTCAAATAAAGTCAGTTATAGCTCGAAGATTCAACAAAAAAACCCTAAGGGGTGTATTACTGTAAGCTCAAAACTTACCCATCATTTGATAAAAACCTAAAGGTTTACTTTATTCTAAAGTTCAAGACCCATTCGAACTTGGTTATAAAGATAACACATCTATAAGTTTGATCAAGCCACTCACAAGTCTCGAACAAATTTTCCAGCCCGGGGACTTACCTTCATATAAACGAAAAACTTAAGGGTTTACTTTGGCTGCGAACTGAAGTTAGTAAGATTATAGCAATGAAAATTTTTCAACATTTTCGAAGAAGACAAAAGCATATCTTTCGGAGAAATTTTTTTTGTTATATATTGGATAATTTGTACAAAAGGCCAATCAAGGCCTTACACAAAAAAGATACAAAAAGAAGAAAATCCTAAAGGCCTAGTTCACCCCGGGAGCCACGTCCTCGGGGGCCACATCCTCGAGAGCCACATCTTCGGCAGCCTCATCCCCATCCTCTTCACTCTCGGATCAACTAGTGGAATCGTCTTCATCAGAAAGCAGAGATGCGTCCTCAACCTCCAAAGCCTTGGCACTTTCAATATCAGCCGAGAGGTCGAAGCCACGAGCATGCACTTCCTCGAGAGTCTCTCTCTGGGATTGTCGCCTAGCATGGTCGACGGCACATGACAACTTGACTTTAGTAGCAACCGAGATCTCCTGTGCCCGAATGTTGGAAGCCTCGGCATCAGCTTGGTAAGAGGCCACAAGCGCCTTTGCCTTAGACTTAGCCTTTGAAAGTTCGTCGGCCAACTTAGCTTCAAGCTCTTCAATCTTTTGGGCCTGGACCAAGCTTTCCTCCCTCACAAATTGGAGCTGGCTCTCGGCTGAAGTCAGTTGGGCCCGAAGCGCATCCTTCTTCGAGGTGAGATGCTCCATATGCTGTCTCCATCCCAGAGTTTCGGCCTCCTTCATTTTGGCCTCCTCTCGAAGCTGCTCCACCAGATTGCCCTTCGGCTGAATCTGCAAAACCAAAGGATTAATTACCAAAATCAAGACATTAACACATAATGAGCTCTCAGGAAATTACGTTACCTGTTCAATAAGTTTGGTCTAATCTCAATAAGCTCTTATGAGTTCAGCTCAAAGGGTCATAATCTCCTCTTCCTTTTGAACGTAGAGGAGTTTGAGTCCACCCCTCTCCTCTACGAGATTCTTGATCTCGGCCTCGCATCGAGATAGCTCAACCCTGGATTTTGAAGATGCCTCTCGGTGGAGCACCATGGCCTATGCACAAAAAAGAGAGTCAGGCTTGAAGAGATATGGATTAAACGCAAGTGTAAATACGAAGAAATAGAACTTACTTGTTTCAGAAACCGCTGAGCCTCGTCGAATACGAATGATGCATCTGATTCGGGACCATCGTCGACTCCGGCGAAGCAGTCCCTGAATATCCCATTCCCTTTATGGGCATGTTCCACGTTGGGAGTACCCATGGCCCGAGCATCTTGAAGTTGCCCCTCGGAGAATGAAGGTCCAAGCGGTGAGTCACCAATGTTGGTTATCCCAAGTGAATCACTTAGAACATTGTCTTCTCTCTGAAGGTCCTTGGGGCTATACCCTTCGGGCACACCTATCGGTTGATTATCATGGCGGGGGGAATCATCACCACCCGATTGCTCAAGACATTGCTCGGACCCTCCTCCGGAATGTCCTCGGTGTGAGATGGATCCTCCTTTAGCTCCACCAGCTTGACACTCCTAGAAGCCTCAGTACTTCCCCTCTTTGGGGTTACCAGCGGGCAACCATCATCTTCATCCTCTTCATCCTCCTCTCGGAGTCTTCAACTGTGTCGACACGAGGAGCAGAAGGCTCGGCTTTTGATTTTCGAGCTTTATTGTTCTTTGGCTTGGGGGTATCGGAAGGAGAAGCTCTTCTCCTTTTCCTCTCTTTGTTTGGCTTCTAAGACTTCCCTTCCCCAGGCGGAGGTGGCCTCATGGCAACGTTTTTACCGAGACCTACACATGAAGAAACCAAGTTAATAATAATTACATTACGGGGAAAACTCGATATACAAGCGAAAAAACTCACCGTGGTTTTTATCCTCCCATCGACCTCTGGCCAAATCACGCCAGCAACGCTCGTCATAAGAAGAGATGGAGACCAGCTGTCGAACCCAACCCTCGAGATCCGGAATTGCACCAGGGAACCAAGGGGAAGCTGCACCATGAAAAGAGAACCTGGGTCATAGAGGGAATAAAATAAGTAAATCAGTAAAGTGCCAGTGTCGAAGTAGCACTTATGTTTCATGTTCCATTCCTCAAGTAATGGCGTTTTCTCGACCAGAATTATATCGAAGGTATTGATTTGGACGAATCGGCCCATCCATCCCCGGTCCTTGTCTTCATCAATACTTGAGAATAGTGTCTTCGTGGACCGACGCTGCAACTTTATCAACCCACCTCGATAAAGACGAAGGCTGCATAAACTTATCAAATAGTAGAGGGTGAAAGTCATTCCCTCGACCTTGCTCGAAAAGAACCTGATCAGGTTGACGATGCACCAGAATAAGGGGTAGATCTGGCCGAGGTTTACTCGATACTAGCGGCAGAAATCAAGTATGACCGGGTCTACGGGACCCAGTGTGAAAGGGTAGGTATACACACTCAAGTACTCTTTCACGTAGGTGGTGATGTCCTCCTCAGGGGAAGGAACCACCACTTCCTTGTTTTCCCAATTACAGTCTTTCTTCACCTTCTCGAGATCACCTTCCGATATCGAGCAGATGTATCGGGACATAGGCTCACAGCGGCCCGGAACTGAGGAGGGTCTATCGACTTTGAAGTCGGAAGTTAGTTCAATTGGCCCCGAGATACACTCCTCGATACGAGGCTCCACCGTCGTTTTATCACTGGCCGGCCGGGAAGAGGAAGACAAAGCCTTTTCTTTTTGCGGCACAGTCTTGGAGGTTTTCGCAATTTGTATATGCGAAGAAGGTTGGTGAAAGGTATGAAAGTGGTAGCTCCGGTACAATGGCGGCGAAGCAAGCGACAACAGAAGGAAGATAGGAAGGGTTTAAAATTTGAGAGTTCTGATCAAAGCAAAAGTAAAGTTTGAAATGATGAAGGAGGCGATACTTATAGGCTTGTGGTGACGGTTCGGTGGCACTAGTGGCCGACCAACAACTGACATGCATTGATAATTTGGGGAACCTAACCGACGAAATGTTTCGGTCACATCCACCGCTTACGTCATGAGGAAGATGTCTTGATCGAGATGCAAAGGAATCGAGACTCAAGTCGTTTCTTATCATTTCATTCTAAAAAATGTGGGGACTATCTGTATACGGCTAAAATCGAGGATGTCTGATTTTATGGGCTCGAGGTTTGCCTCGAGATTAAGCTCATATTAAAGCGATCTTGAGCTTGAAGACATGAAGATCGAAGGATCGAGATCGGGCAAGACCAATATCGAGCAACAGAATAACAAGATATCAGTGATCGACCATAAATCTCGGCGGGAATCTCGGGATTGACAAAACCGCTAATGGCTATTGACATCAATCATGGATTTTATTTTTGAAATTAGAGTTGTACCTTATTTAGGATTCCTCTACTATATAAAGAGGAGCTATGTTCATTTGTAGAGAGGGAGACACTTATTGAGAAATAACAATACGCTGCCCTTTTACTTGCTTACAATTTCTCACTGTTTTTATTGTTCTTAACGCTTGATCTCGAGCTTGTTTCAAATCGAGGGCGATAACTTGCAATGGCACTAGTTTGATTTATCTTAATCATTTTATTCATTTATTTGTTTCGTCATTTATCAATTGGTATTGAATCAGATCACGTATCCTTATAATCACATTACAAGTTTAATTGTTACTTCTATTTCGAGGTAAACAACATATTTTACAATTTTACCCATAATAATAGAATAATAATAATAATAGTATTTCAAAAAATATTAAAAAGTAATTTGGAAAATGAGTAGTTAATGATAACGGTAAAACGAGAAAAAAAATTATCTTTCTCTTGATTTGCTAAAATAAACAAATAAAAGTGAATATATTTTCAGTACAGTGAACAAGTAAAAATGAACGGATGGAGTAATAAAAATCAAAATTATGAACCTGCAATTTTAGAAGCAATGAATTTAGCGGCAAACATCTTAAAAGTTTCACATATCAAATTTAATTTTGAATCTAGCTCTGTGTGTGAGTAATGGAAAGAGTAAATCTCATATTCATTTCACCAACAGGGTGTGATAATGGTAAATACTTCATCTATAATCAGATTTTCTCGTGTTCGAGTCCGAAATATGAAATTGCATTTGCTAGGAAACATTTTACCTAGTGTGTGACACACAAATTCGAATTTAATTGAGTCCTAATATAAATACCGAATACCGAAAGGACGGAAACCAAATAAAATCTCGTATTCATTTCTCAAACTTGCCATTGGGAAAGGACTAGGTCACAACCTATTCTCAAAAAGTCAAGAAAGCTGGCATAATATTCTTGATCATATTTGAGCTTGAAATTGCTATTAAGGCATCATACACGAGGCACAACTTGTTCAGAGGATTGTACTTGTTACGACTATAAAAATCAACGAATCTTATAGTTGCCAAAAATCTAGAATTTGATCAAAGAATACACCAAAAGCTATCAGAACTGAAAGATTTAAATTTTTTACTTTTTTAAGTTTCAACTAAATCTATATCAAGTCACGAGAAAGCATGATTCCATGACCACTTTATGAGAAGTCTACTTAAACTAGAAGGAAATAATGAAAATGCAAAAGGGAGCGGTATTAATATATTCACAATTTCTTATCTTTTTGGGAAAGTTACAGAGTTCTTCGTTCGGCCAAAAATATTTATCACTCCTAGTTAATATACATATATTATATTCTAATTGTGTATTTAATATTCATATTTGTCGGGTATATTTTCGGCAGATGGATATTTAAGTTAATTTTTCTTTTTCTTTTTCTTCTATCTATCTCGGTTCTCATTTGTCTTCTGCGTATTGTAAGTCTACATGTAAACTTAAAAGTTTTAAAGTAGTAGCTTAATAAAAGTTAGAACTTTCAAGGAATGTCTCCCTAGAATTTCAACGTGCAGCTGTATGAACTGGGAAGAGGCGAGCTAGCTGGTCTGTCACCTCTACTTTTCTTGGCCAAATATAAAAAGATAAAAATATTAAGATGAATTAATTCTTAATCCATGTAACCCTAACCTATTATCAAACAATAAGAGAATTTTAAAGAGAAATATTTCTTTTTAATACTTAATTTAATATTTAATAAATGAAACCTACTAGGAGTATAAATTGATGAAATAAATTGAAGGAAAGTCAAACAATTCCAAGTGTAAAATGTAGCTAACTCGATCCCTCTCTTCCATTTTGGAAAGAAAAACAATAATCAAAATGAAAACCTAGTTAATTTATCCAATTAAATTCTATCAATATATTTATCACCAAGTGTGTAATGCGATGGTTGAATCTTTTCGACCTTAATCAGAAAATTTTGGATTCGAGCAATGACAATAGAGAACATTTTAGTAAAGCACTAGTAACCATACCCAATGTATTGGTAGAAATTTGGACTGGATTTAATGACAGAAAATGGACGTGGTCGAGGCCAAAGCCGACTATCGCTCAATAGCAAGGAGTCACCTAAAGAAATATAAATGCCGAGGTCGAGTAGAGAACGTATGAAAACAACGGTTAGAATAAGTTTTAAAATAGAGAAAAGGAATATTCTGTTGGATATTCCTTTCAGTTGTACTTTTTAGGATTTCTTAGGAATATCCCCTATATATAGGAAGAGATAAAGAATAAAAAGGGATCTTTACTTTTCTGATAAGAATACATTGTAAAGGGTTGACTACAAGGAATATACAAAAGCTTGTCTTGTCCACTGATTACATTGTTCGATATACACTCTTTATTCACAAGATCCAAAGATTCCTTGATAATCTTCATTTTTTATTATTCCACGTTGTTTTCAGGAAGGAGAATCATCCAAGTCATCTAACAGTTGGGTGATAAATTCCTCCTTATTACATTCATTGACATTATCTACATTTATTGCATGTTTTCATCACCATATTCATTGAGAATCATTGAGCATTTGTAGTTGGTATACAACGTCATCGGATTCAGCCCTACATCATCATTAGATCTAGTGGTTATTATATTTAACTAGGATTCACCCTCTATTTTCTCATTAATTCGTTTTAAGAAAAGGTTTAACACTTTTTTGTAAAACACCCAATAACATTCAAATTTGTTTGACACAATGTATTGCAAATACCGAATGATTCAGGAAACCATGAAACAATATAGAAATTTTCACGCCCCAAAATCGAGGGACACGACCGGCGCTCAACCGGGTGGCCCCAGTCAAGCGGACCTGGATTTGCCTCACCTATCCCACGGATTACCCCGTGATTTCCATATACCTTATTCATGTGAATTAGCAATTTGAGACTTAACATAAAACTCCAAGTTAAATTCATTTCTACCTCTTATCATTAACAACATATGGTACTAAATACTTGCAAGATACATACAACATACATACTTCTACCACGTGAACCACGGTTGTCACTACCCAAAATACATATGTACAATACCCACATTATGTCTATGGAGCCTCTACGAGTGATAGGATTTTATATAATACTTGCCGGAAACAAGGCTCCGGCTATACCTTACAATATAAAATAGATCCAAAAGAAGGTGACATGAACCACACATGGCCCCGAGAAGAAGTGGGGCACACCAATTCAACTGCGGAGTGGAGAGGAGGCACTACTGACGGTGGATGAATTACCTGCCGTAGAACCACCTACATTCATATAAGAAAATGTAGCGCCCCCGGCAAAAGGGACGTTAGTACTGTGGAATAGTACTAGTATGTATGAACAAACTTTACTCTAAGTAAGATCAGCAATGCACAGATAAGAGACAGTAATAGAATCAGCAAGCATTGCACAGCAACAGAAACAATCAAAATCACAAGTTCCACAGATTTCCCCTTTTTCCTTTCCAACAACACCATATTCAAGAATTTCATAGATTCTTCATTTCAACGTGATCACATTCCATCCTTATTACCTCGGCCACCCTTATTACCTCACCCGCCCTTATTTCTTCGTGTTGCGGCGCGCAATCCGATCCCACCAGACAATCACATTTCATATCAACATTTCTAATTCACAATTTAATCACAGAGAATTTCATCATAAGGACACAATATCAGTACAACCAACCACCCATACGATTTCAAGTCACAACAGATCTTGCCCAAAACGACGAGTCAAATAAGACATTGCCACAATCAGTGTAGTACGATTAAATTAACCACAAATTCATGTTTATCATATCATTTCACAGCTCTTAGCACTTAGTCACATTCACATACTTGGGTTTGTTACCAATCTTCATATCGGCATATTAGGGTACTTAACCAACCTTACACGTTGTAAAACATTCACAAGTAAATCGCCTTTTCACAATTTTCGAATAGCAAAATACATGAATTTTAGCTAGACAGTCAGAGAGTAGGGCATCATGCCTCAGCTTTTTTAAAACACTCAATTTACACATACTCAGACAATTAACGCTTAGCGACTGTTCAGGCACCAACAAGGTGACTTTACGAAGATTAAGGTTAGCCATACATACTTGGGGTCGGAATTCTTTTTTAACTTTTACTCACAAATCACTGAACCAACTAGTACCGCCAATCTAGTTCACAATTAAACATATTCAACTCAGAATTGGAACTCATGCATACAATTCGAACTCTTTTAAGAATTTTATCGAACGCTAGGTGACCTCATTGGATTACCACCCCTTCCTTGTGAAATTTACCCCAACCCTCTTCCCTTTTTACTAGATTAAGAAGTTTTACTCAGATGCATTCATGGGTTCGACCTCCATTTTCAAGAAACATCCTATGTGTTTTATTCTTAATTAAAATCTGAGAACTTGGGGAAAATGGGATGAAGACTTACCTCTTTGAGTGAAGAAGATAGCACTAACTCGATAGATTCCAGGCTTGAGCGACTTTGAAGAATCAATTTTTTTTATGAAGAAGAACTTTCCCTCTCAAGAACCCTTTCTCCCTTCTCTCTATTTTTGCTCAGAAATCAGTTAAAAATGAAGGGGAGGGATATTTTAATGAACTGGGGGTCGGGTTAAAATTAGAAAAATAGGAGCCCGACACCGAAGAGTGGATCGCATTCCTGACCTGCGGTCTGCCGAATCGACCGCAGAATGACCCCCAAGATGGGCCAACATTTAAAACACACTGTGCAGGTATGCGACCACTATGTGGCTTGCATGTACGTTATGCAATCGCATAGTGCGTCGCATAAACTCCCTTACCAAAATCAATGGGCAAGAATGCGACAACCATACGGTCTGCAGAACCAACATGTGATCGCATTTTGGACCGCATAGTGGTCCTCAAATTGGGCAGTTTGATTCTTCCCATGTATGCGACCATTATGCGGTCTGCATACACATTATGCGATCGCATAGTGCGTCGCATAATGCCCAAATTTCTGGAAAATTCATCTTTCAAATTCCGGGGTTACTTTTTACTGAAAAATATGTCCGTTTTAATAATTTATACAGTTATAACAACTTGGGGACTTATTCGGGTATTATTTTAAACGATAAATTTTACGGGTCTTTACATCCTCCCCCACTTAAAATCATTCATCCTCGAATGAGGATCGGAAAAATCATTTGGTTTTGAAAACACAATATGCCAACCCCCAATGTTTTTCTAACTCCGATATCTTCTGAACATTTCGCCAGAGTTTCCTCTGTAATTAGGCCTATCTACCTGCCAGAGAGCCCCCGAAACACATGTTTCTTAATCGATTCCACACATAACTAGTTATTTCATGGCCTTGCACATAATTTGGTCACCTCGACAAGTCCCATATAATTCAATTACTTCAACATGTCATACATACAGAATTATGGCACAACTTGAGAAGTTAAAATAGTAGAGCAATTAGGGGAAAATGGGGTGCTTTTGCACAAAACTGAACATAAAATATAATTTGCTTAGAGATGACAGTTCACACGATCACTACTAGACTTATTCAAAAAAATGGGGATATTTTTATTTCATTTCATTTGCCGCTTCCCACGTGGCTTCCTCAATGTGCTGACTTCGCCACAACGCTTTAACTAAAGCAATTTCTTTGTTCCTCAATCTACGGACTTGTCTATCAAGAATAGCAACCAGAACCTCTTCATATGATAATTCTTCGTTAACCTCAATAGTCTCAACCAGCACGATGGATGATGGATCTCCAACCACTTTCTTCAACATAGACACATGGAACATCGGGTGCAATAATGACATTTCAGGGGGAAATTCCAGTCTATAAGCCACATGTCCTATCCTTTGAGCAATCCTATATGGCCCGACATACCTTGGGATCAATTTTCCTTTCTTCCCAAACCGCATTACTCCCTTCATGGGGGACACCTTCAAGAATACCAGTCATCTACTTGGAATTCCAATTCTCTACGACGAACGTCCGCTTAGGATTTCTGAAGACTCTAAGCAGTCCATCCTTTCCTGAATGACTCTAACCTTTTCCATAGCTTGGTGCACAAGGTCTGGTCCTAACAATTCTGCTTCACCAACCTCGAACCACCCAATCGGAGATCTACACCTTCTTCCGTACAATGCCTCAAATGGGGCCATCTGAATACTAGCGTGAAAGCTGTTATTGTAAAAAAATTCGATAAGCGGTAAATGATCATCCCAACTACCCTTGAAGTCCAACACACAAGCCCGTAAAATATCTTCAAGTATCTGAATAGTCCGCTCTACCTGACCATCAGTCTGCGGATGGAAAGCCATGCTGAGATTTACCTGAGTACCCAAACCTTGCTGAAATTTCCTCCAAACATTAGCCGTGAATTGGACTCCTCGATCTGAGATAATAGAAACTGGAGTACCGTGAAGCCTGACTATTTCCTTGATATACAACTGAGCGTACTGTTCTGCAGTATTGGTGGACTTGACTGGCAAGAAGTGAGATGATTTCATGAGTCGATCCACTATCACCCAAATTGAGTCGAACCTACGTGGAGTGCGAGGTAACCCCACCACAAAGTCCATATTTATCATCTCCCCTTTCCACATCGGTATTTCCATAAACTGTGTCAACCCACCGGGCCTCTGATGCTCGGCCTTCACCTGCTGACAATTCGTACATCTAGATACAAAGTCTGCCACACCTATCTTCATACCGATCCACCAATAAACTTCTCGGAGATCATGATACATTTTCGTAGATCCTGGGTGCACGGAATACCTGGAATTGTGAGCATCCGCCATTACCCTCTCCCGAAGATTATCCACATCTGAAACACATAGCCTTCCCTAGCACCGTAAAACACCATCATCGCTACCAAGTGAAAATGCCAAAATTTTGTTATTCGAAACTGCCTCCTTCAACTGCGCCAATGCTGGATCCATACACTGCTTTTCCTTGACTTCCGCTACAAGGGATGATTCTTCTCCATTATGCACCATAATATTTCCCTCGTCTGAGGTCGAGAGACAGAACCCCAGACTGGCCAATTTATAAATCTCTCGAGCTAAAGTCCTCTGATCCACTTTTAAATGAGCCAAACTACCCATAGACTTCCGACTGAGAGCGTCGGCCACCACATTCGCCTTCCCTGGATGGTACAAAATGTTCATATCATAATCCTTAAGCAATTCTAACCATCGTCGCTGCCTTAAATTCAAATCCTTCTTCTTGAAAAAATATTGGAGACTCTTGTGGTCTGAGAACACGTCCACATGGACCCAATACAAATAATGTTTCCAGATTTTTAATGCAAACACAACTGCCGCGAGTTCTAATGCGTCGGATAATTCTTCTCATTATTCTTGAGTTTCCTGGAAGCATACGCTATAACCTTCCCATGTTTCATCAACACACATCCCAAACCAACCCTTGAAGCATCACAATAAACCACAAATCTCTGTGTGCCTTCTGGAAAACTCAACATCGGTGCCGAAGTCAATCTTGATTTAATTCCTGAAAGCTCTTCTCACAAGCGTCGGACCATTGGAATTTAATTTCTTTCTACATCAATTTGGTCAATGGGGAGGCGAGGGTAGAGAATCCCTCCACAAACCTCCGATAATACCCAGCTAGACCCAAGAAACTGCGAATCTCTGTAGGGGTCGTGGGTTTAGGACAATCCTTCACTGTTGTGATCTTCTAGGGATCAACCTTAATCCCTTCTCTGGAAACAACATGACCCAAAAATGCGACTGACTCCAAGCAAAATTCATATTTTGAAAACTTGGCATACAATTGGTGCTGATGAAGAGTCTGCAGAACTGCCCTGAGGTGATTAGCATGCTCCTTCCGACTCCGCGAGTAGACAAGGATGTCATCAATAAAAACAATCACGAAGGAGTCAAGAAACGGTTTGAAAACCCGATTCATAAGATCCATGAAAGCCGTTGGAGCATTCGTTAGTCCAAAGGACATCACCAAAAATTCAAAATGGCCATAACGAGTTCTGAAGGCGGTCTTAGGAATATCCTGCTCTCTGATCTTCAACTGGTGATACCCAGACCGTAAATTAATTTTGGAGAAAAACTTCACACCTTGTAATTGGTGGAACAAATCATCTATCAAGGGAAAAGGATACTTGTTTTTTATACTGTGAGCTGCCGATAATCAATACACATCTGAACCGACCCATCCTTCTTCCTGATGAAAAGAACCGGAGCACCCCACGGCGACACACTCGGCCGAATGAATCCCTTCTCTAATAAGTCTTTCAACTGCTCCTTTAACTCCCTCAACTCTGCTGGCGCCATTCTGTACGGTGGAATAGATATTGGCTACGTATCTGCAATACATCAATCCCGAAATCGATCTCTATCTGGCGGAATCCCTGGAAGCTCGTCCGGTAATACTTCAAGAAACTCATTCACGACTGGGACGGACTCGGGGGCAGACACTTCTGAAGTGGTGTCCGCAACCCGGACCAAATGATAAACACACCTCTTTTTAATCATCTTTGAGGCCTTAAGGTAAGAAATAAACCTACCCTTTGGCACCACACCATTCCTTTTCCAGTCAATAACAAACTCATTAGGAAACTCTAGCCTCATAATTCTGGTTCGGCAGTCGAGTTTAGCAAAGCACGAGTAAAGCAAATCCATTCCCATGATAACCTCAAAATCTACCATCCCAAGCTCGATAAGATCGGCCGTGGTATCTCAACCACACACCGTGACAACACAATTTCTATAGAATGGCCGCAGAATGGCCCTCAAGATGGGCCAACACTTAAAACACATTGTGCAGGTATGCGACCACTATGCGGTTCGCATGCACGTTATGTGATTGCATAGTGTGTCGCATAACCTCCCTTACCAAAATCAATGGGCAAGAATGCGACAACCATACGGTCCGCAGAACCAACATGTGATCGCATTTTGGACCGCATAGTTGTCCTCAAATTGGGCAGTGATTCTGCCCATATATGCAACCATTATGCAGTCCGCATACACGTTATGCGATCGCGTAGTGCGTCGCATAACACCCAAATTTCTGGAAAATTCATCTTTCAAATTTCGGGGTACTTTTTACTGAAAAATATGTCTGTTTTAAGAATTTCTACAGTTATAACAACTTTGGGACTTATTCGGGTATTATTTTAAACGATAAATTTTACGTGTATTTACAGAAATATTTTCTTTTTCTATATCGATTTTTAACATTAACGTATATAGCTCTATATTTACGGGTTGAATTGAACCCATATCTTTTAAGGCAGAGCATAAATTTATGCATAAAAATTTATTAAAATTATTTATGCATAATAATTTATTAAAATTAAAAGAGAAAATGAATATGAACCCATAACTTTGAAAATATGATGTTTTCAATGTTAAAAACCTTAAATATTGAAACCATAATATTGAAATCCATATCTGCCTCCGATTTTGAAGATGGAATACTATAACATGTCGGGCACAACTAAAGTTGAAATACAAAGTTGTACATAATGTAATTATAATAGTACTCTTTTAGAAGAAGTGTCTGTTAGAGGAGTAGTTAGGCGGTTAGCACAGTAAAGGTAAAGTCAGTTAAGGATCACTTAATCAGTGTTTATATATATTGGTGTATGTACTGTTCATTTGGCATAGAAGATAGAAAACAGAAAATTTCCAAAGTATCTTTTCTCAACCACTTCTCTTCCTCTCTCTTAGCTAAGGCTGGAAAGTGAGCCGGTCCAGGACCGGGACCGGCTTAGGACCGCGGCCCATATGGGTAGTGGGCCTAAACGGGTAGTATAATTTAAGGCCGCGACTGGGGGAGGTGGGCCTGGCAAGTGGGCCGGTCCTTAGCTTGAGGCCCGCAAGACCGGATCATTTGTGATCGGGACCGGACCGGTCCTAACGGGCCTAAATGGTCCTAAACAGTCCCAACGACTCTAATATTAAAAAATATCTGCCTGTTTGGGCATTTAAAATGTATTCATTTCCTCTGCCAAAATAGACGTTGGCTATTCACAAAATAGAAATTTAACCCCTCCCCTCCCCTCCCT
>MDKI01062574.1:0-11930 GCA_005239505.1 Nicotiana paniculata
CCACTTTTGTGATTTATGTCTTTGTATTGATTTGCTCATCGCACTTTGTATTCGGCCTTGTTTTCTTTCGTGCCGGTTGTGGCAATATATGTTGTTTCTGTCGTATTGTGGTTGTTTTCCTCAGTGGTTGCATTGCATATTTAAATTGGGACTATGGACAGAGATCCGAGAGCTTTCCCCTGTACTGCATTGCATATTTAAATTGGGACTACCGAAAGAGATCCGGGAGCTTTCCCATTTACTGCACTGCACTGCTTATTTAAATTGGGACTACGGAAAGAGATCCGGGAGCTTTCCACTGTACTGCATCACATATTTAAATTGGGACTACAGACAGAGATCTGGGAGCTTTCCCCCCTGTTCTGCATCGCATATTTAAATTGGGACTACGGACAGAGATCCGGGAGCTTTCCCCCTTTACTGCATTGCATGACAAATTCTGAGTTGCAGACTCAATTTTGGTAGTTTTATGATTGAGGAGAATTGGATCGAAAGATATAAATATATATATTGAAAAGTATATTTGAAAAGAATTTGCCTTGCAGAATAATGATATTTGAAAGAGCAGTACTTGGGAAAATATATTTCGAACATCACGTATTTTCATGATATTTGAAAGAGCAGTACTTGGAAAAATATATTTCGAACATCAAGTACTTTGAATATATTTGAAAGAGCAGTACTTGGAAAAATATATTTTCAACACCACGTATTTTGATGCTATTTAAAAGAGCAGTACTTGGGAAAATATATTTTTGAACATCACGTATTTTGATGATATTTGAAAGAGCAGTATTTGAGAAAGTGTATTTGAACACGATGTATTTTGAAGAGACTATGTTGTTAATATTTCTCTTTATAAAAATATATAAATGTACATTCAGAGAAGGTATGTTTCAAAGAAGAAATTTCTCTATTCCGAAATGATTATATCTTTAAAGCTTTCAAAATAAACTCACGATTTAAAGGTTTTCACTCGAAGGTTGACCAGTTTTATTAAGTATTTCTCTTTGCGTATTTTTATTATGTTGTCTGTTGATCGTAATTATTGAATTTTCTTCCGTATTATTCGATCGTATATTTAATTATATTGAAAAATCTTTAGATAGATATTATGTTTCGGTCTTTTATACACTTATGCCTTTTTACTTATTAGAACGGTGGTGTCTTGACTAGTCCTCGGCACTACTTCACCGAGGTTTGTCTTGATACTCACTGGGCACCGCTGTGGTGTGCTCATACTACACTTCTGCACATTTTTGTATGCAGCTTCAGGTTACTGTTGTTGGTAGTGCGCATATCATTGCTGAGGAGACTCAAGGTAACCTGCTGCTGGTTTACAGGCTTCGGAGTCACCTTCCTGTTTTATTTCTATTCAACTGTACTTACTTATTACTAGATAGTTGTATTTAGATTCGATAGAAAGATTTCGTAGAGCTTATGACTTGTATTTACCATGTCCTGGGAAATTTTAAACTCTGTCAAGAATTCTATTTCGAATTTTTTTAAAAATTCCTTTATTATTGTTGTTGTTCAGTGGAAATGTTAGGCTTACCTAGTCCCTAAGACTAGGTGTCATCACGATACCCAACGGAGGGAAATTTTGGGTCATGACAGTTGCTCTACTTTGAGTTCGAGCAATTACTCACTCGGTTATAAAAACTAGACGTGTCCGACTTCGCTCAAATTGCCTAAGCCTCGAACTTGTGAATGAAAATTTCATAAGGCATAAATGTAACAAAATCTTCATAAGGCAAAAAATGAAATCAGTACAAGTCGGAAAGAAAAGAGATCTTTTATATATATATGAGGATATTTACAAGATCCGATCAGGATCCTACACAAAAGATCAAAAGTGAAAAATCCTAAGGTTCCTATTTTTTTTGGGGGAAACTTCTTCTCCATCGGGGTCCCCCCCGTTCTCGGACCCGCTCTCTCTCCCGACGTCATCATCATCATCAGAGGAGGCCAGTGCCTTAGCATCATCTTCGTGCTATTTGTCCCTTTTTATCTCATCAGTGAGATCGAAACCCCAAGCATGGATCTCCTCGAGGGTTTCCCTCCGAGATTGGCACTTGTCGAGCTCGTCAATCTAATGTGCTCGAGTTTGGGAGGCCTCAACAGTTTCTCTTTCTTGGGCTTGAGCAACTTCAGTATCAAATTGGTAGACGGCCACGTTCGCCTCCGCATTGGCCTTAGCCTTCTCAGCCTCATATTTGGCCTTTGCAAGTTCGGTGGCCAACCGAGCCTCGATCTCCTAAACTTTCTTGGCATGTGCCAAGTTCTTCTCCTTCATTCCCTAAAGTTGACTTTCAGCTGATGACAACTGGGCTTGAGAAGCCTCCTTCTTTGAGGCAAGGCGGTTCATATTTTTCTTCCATCCCAAATTCTCCGCCTTCATCGTATTGACCTCTTCATGAAACTGCTCGATTCTCTCAATATTCTGCTGAACCTATGAGATTGAAGTGTTATCCATCGTTCCCGAACCGATGCCATGAGCTTCTAAGATGTTCATTACCTGCTCAATCAGGTCGGTCTGTTTCTTATGATCCACAGATAACTCATCTCGAAGATCCTTGATCTCCTTTTTTTTTCCACTGAGAAGTTTAAGGGCATTCCTCTCCTCGGTAAGCCTTTGAATGTCGGCCTCGTACCGATTCAGCTTAGCTCGAGACCTAGAAAATGCTTCATTATGAAGCATCGAGGCCTAAACAGATAAAAATAATAAGTTAGACAAAGAAGAAAAACACAAGTATGATATCCATAAGGGAAGCTAAGGCTTACCTGATTGCTTGTTGTGCCTCATTGAAAAGAAACAGAGCCTCCACTTCATCCATTAGGGCCTGGTCCTCCTCCGTGACCAGACCCCGAAGATAACTGGCCACCCCTACGGGGGCGGCAAAAACTTGTGCATCCTCCGGGATGGAGACGACGATTGTTCATTTGGTCCTGGGACAGGCGCTGGGTGCCGGGAACTAGTTGTTCAATCTGAAGCTCGAGGAGGTCCCACCTGGATCCTTCCTTGGTATTTCCAAGTCACTCAGACCGGCGACATCTTTGATCCTAGTAAAGTAACTACGGAAAGGGTCTTCCCCTCTATGGGCTCCTTTTACATCGGGAGTCCTCAAAGCTTGGGCCTCCCGAATTGCCCAAGCGAGGGAGGGTCGGCAGTCTCCAATTTCTATTTCCCCAAGGGGTCTTTTGGTGCATCCTTTTTATCTCGAGGATCCTCGAGACTGACCTCCGTGGATGGATCTTCAGCCTTTGCCGACTCGGGGACTCCATCTGAGACTCCTTCCGAGGCCTCATCAGCTCAGGGAAGCATGTCCTTGGCTCCTACCGGCTCGGCAGTCTTTTGAGCTTCACTGCTCATCTTTACTCGGGCCACCAGTTTGGAGCCGTCTTCTTCTTCTTCTTCTTCTTCTTCTTCTTCTTCTTCTTCTTCTTCCTCTCTTAGGATTCGAAGTGTCTCTGCATGCAGGGCGACGATATCCTCTTTTGTCTTTTCGAGCCACTATTTTCTTGGGCTCTGGGTCCTTGGAGGTTGAGGTCCTCTTTCTCTTTGTTTCTTTCACCGGCTTCGGGACCAGGGTTGAAATCTCTTCCTCAATAGATGGGTGGATTCATGACTGCATCTTTGCCGAGACCTGCAGGAAAAGAAGTTGAGTAAGTATGAGAAGAATATCTTAGCCAAATTACTATACACATAAAAACGGGCTCACCATGATTTTTGGGTTCCCATCGGCCTTTTGATAAGTTGCGCCATGCACGTCCAACATACGTCGAGTTTGAGACTTGGTTTATGACCAAGTTCTTAATGTCGGGGATGGCACCGGGCATCTAGGCAACGACTACATCGGAAAAAAACATTAATAAGAGAAAGCGGAGAAGTAAAATAACAAATAGAAACTAATATCGGGATCGTACTTACGTTTCATATTCCACCTCTCGGGGAATGGCATCTTCTCGGCCAGAATCAGGTCTGAGGTCTTCACCCTGACGAACCGATCCATCCAGCCTTGGTCCTTGTCTTCGTCGATGTTGGAGATGAAAACTTTGGTGGCTCGACGTTGGAGCTTTATTAATCCACCTCTCTAAAGCCAGGGGCGATATTAACCTGATAAAGTGGTCGAGGGTGAAGGGGAGCCTGTCGACTTTGCTCGAGAAATATTGGATCAATATGACGATCCTCCAGAAGGAGGGATGAATTTGATCGAGAGTCACCTGATACTTTCTGCAGAAGTCCACGATGATTGGGTCGAGGGGACCCAACGTAAGAGGGTAAGTGTAAACACTCAGGTACCCTTCTTCCTCGGGGGTCGGTATCATGACCTCTGTATTCTTCCAGTTGCAGTCCTACTTCACTTTATCAAGGAAGCTCATAGGTATCGAGCATATGTATCTCGATACCGGCTCACAACGATCGGGGACCGACGAAGTTTTCTCGGTCTTGAAATCAGAGCTGACAACACACCCCCCAGGAATACATTCCTCGAGGCGGGGTTCCATCGTGCTTTCCCGCCGGCCGGTTGAGAAGCTGAAGCAGTTTCTTTTTGTGGTACGATTTTTGACCTTTTCGCCATTTGGTATGAGTTTGAAGAAAGAAAAAAATAACAGGACTTGGTGTTTTGAGAAGGGTTAATAACGAAACATGAGGATTTTGCAGAACGGAAGAACTTAAAAAGATGTAAAAAGATTTGGATATTAGAAGAGAGTTAAAGTAAAGTTTGAATCAATAAGAAAAAGGCATATATATGGATTTCACGGCGATAGTTCGAAACCACTAGTGGCCGACCATCAACTGGCACGCATTAAATGCTTGGGGAACTGCACCGACGGGACGTTTTGGTTACTTCTGTCGCTTACGTCACGGAGGTGATGTCATGACAGGTCGAGGTAAAGATCAAAGGCTCAATTCGTTTCTTGTCATTACACTCTAAAAAATGAGGGGACTATCTGTATACGGTTAAAATCGGCCCCAACCAATTTTACTGATTAATTGAGACCAGGGTGACGGATCGAAGATCGATCCCGTAATAGATCAGATAGAGGCATGAACATGAGATGCCGAGTTTGGGATTCGTGGTACCTGTCGAGATCGAGACCAGTAGTGATCAAGACCAAATGAGACAGACATCGAACAATACCGAAGATAGCATAATAATAGAAAGGTGAGATATCCGTGATCGGTCGAAGATCATGGAGAAAATCTCGGAACGGATCGAATCAAGAGCGATCGTTTAGCTAGTCATGTGATTTCCTTCTGTAATTAGAATTGTACCATAAGTAAAATTTCTCTACTATATAAAGGGGAGTTCTAATCATTTGTAGGACACATTATTCACACATATTTAAGCAATATAACACACACACACTCTCGCTTATACTCTCTTGTTCATCAGTTTACTTTCTGCTTCATTACTTTAGCATCAGTCAGTTTGAGGGCACTCTAGCTCGAGGGATGCATTGCATTTCAACACTGGTTTGCTTTACTTTATTGTTAATTTCTGTTATTAATCTTCATATTTATCAATTGATATTAGGTGAAATCATGTGTCTTTAAAACCACATTATATGTTTAATTGTTATCCATTTTTAATGGTAAACAATGTGAACTCTAAATTTTATAATAACAATTAAGCTTGAAAGTTCCACTGCCAGAAATCATATTCTTTTATTTAGATCACACTATTGGAAAGAAAGCTAGACGATGGGTACACTAGAAAAAGCAAAGAGAGACATGAAGAGAGAGAGTGGGCAAGTATAAAGGAATAAGGAAATAACTGATATTCCTTATCAATTCCTAATATAAAGGGATACTCATTTAAAACTTATTTGTATATAATTGGTAAATTGTATATGACCATGTAATTAAATTAAGATTTGAGTAGAAAGGGTAATAAGGTTTCTAATAGTATATAGGGAAGTAAAAATCCCAAAGATTATTACTTCTACGACCAACGGTGGATTCATTATATAATTTTTATAGATTTAATATTTAAGATTTTCAGTATTGAATTCACTTTATTTTTAAAATATGGATTTATATGGAGTATATTATTTATTATAATTTTAGTAAATATTTATCCATAAATTTATGCTTCGTTTCAGAAGTGTTTTAGAGATTATGAGTTCAAATAAACCGGATACCGCTATGCTACATCCGCCCATCTAGCACATCTTTTCCAAGTCATCAACGTCATAGATACACGACAAACGTCTAATGTTAATTAGCTTACCTTTATAATAAGAAAGTCCCTTAGTCTCTCTATTAGCAATAACTACAATTTTGAATCAGCAGAAAAGCGCGCATTTGATGAAACCCGAGGATCTCCTTCAGCATCTTAGTCCCAACCCCGTTCAGAAATGCAGCCTCGGCTGCCCAATTTTAGACCGCTTTCTCGGCGGCGGCATTCCTTGCAATTCAATTACCGAATTAGTTGCTGAAAGCGGCTGCGGCAAAACCCAAATCTCCCTTCAGCTCCTCCTCTCCGCTCAGCTCCCCACTTCTCTTGGCGGCCTTTCTTCTTCCTCCTTATACCTCTACTCCGAATCTCCCTTTCCCCTCCGCCGCCTTCACCAACTCTCCTCCTCTTTCCCCACACTCCACAATCCGCTAGATAACATTCTAACCCACCCTCTTCACTCTGCTCACCACCTGTTCGACGTATTGTCCCAAATAGACTCTTTATTATTATCCCGTCCTCCTCCCTTTTCCCCTATTAAGCTAATTGTAATTGACTCCATTGCTGCTTTGTTTCGCTTTGAATTTGAGAACAACGCGCGTGACCTTAAGCAGAGATCTGGTTTATTCTTCAAGATTTCAAGCAAATTGAAGGAGCAAGCTAGGCGTTTTGGGTTGGCGGTAGTTGTAATCAACCAGGTTGTGGATGTAATTGATGATTCGGATAGTTTAAGGATTGGGAATTCCACTTGTTTGTATACATCTGAGAGGAAAGTATGTGCTGCGTTGGGTTTGTCATGGGCTAATTGTGTTAATACAAGATTATTCTTGTCAAGAAATGAAGAGAGAGCTGCCGATGAAGATTGCTTTACTCCACAAACTCGGAGGTTTATACGCGTTGTTTTTGCTCCTCATCTGCCTGATTCTTACTGTGAGTTTGTTATTACTAGAGAAAAGGTTTTTGGTTTAGAAAGATAAAACATTGCTGGCTCAGTTAGTACTAAAGTAAAAAAGAAAAAGATTTATATTATGAAGATGAGTGACCAAACTTTCAATTTATACAAAAAAGCTGCCCTTGGCACCTCAGTTTTATTGCCAAAATAATTAAACCATTAAGCTACAGATATTGTACAGAATAGATACAAAAGAACATGATACAATGCACCTCAAAGCATTCACACAAAGTAGATACAGAAAATACAAAATCCTTGAAACGTGGCATCAAAATGAAAAGTGTCCTTACAACTATTAATTCACAACTGCACAATGCTTCCTGATTTCACCTGTAGAACCTGTCTTAACTTCAATTTTCCCCATTTTCTCCATGGCCTTAGCAAATTCAGCATAGAACTCTTTGAGTGATCCTTGGACTAGTTGGTTGATGTATGATTTTGTCGTAGAACTTGTTGTTAAGGCTGCATCTGATTGGAATAGACCTCTCCTCTTAAGCAAAAGCTTGAAGTAGCTAAGATCAAATGTCCTGAAACTACCAGGGTCCATCTCAACTATTGTTGTATTGTCATTAACGGATTTGCATTTTTCGGCCTTAAGATTGGCAGCGTATTCGCTGTCTAGAGATGGATCTTGAGTACCAAAAGTTCCAGTGAAATTGTACAGACGTGTGGAAAATGATGGGCAGTGAGAAATTCCGATGGTGTGAGCACCTGAAAGAAAAGTACTTATTGTTAAGATGTAAAACTAGAAATGAATACTCCCTCTGTTTCATTTTATACAATGATCCATTTCTATATTTTGCACATGTTCGTTTAGCTACAGAAATGTCATGTCATCTTTAAGATGACCACAATTCCTTTAGATAACTTTCTTATATACCAAAATCTATCTTTCTTAACTTTCATACACAATTAAATACCACCATATATAATGGTACTATTAATTTGACTTACCGGACAATAGGACTAAGTCTTTTAGATCAAGACCCTTCTTGGCAAACGATGACTGAAGCCTGGTGAAGTTACTAGTTGGAGCTGGAATGTCTGCTAAGGCCTCTGAGGCATTTGATATTCTTCCATCTCTTCTACCAGTTGGCACATTCCAGTATGGACCTCCCTATTATTCCAAGAAGAAGAAGAGAATGTGAACAATACTTAGGAAATGGTTCAAGAAGTTAATTATTTATTTGCTCAAACTTTTGCTTACTGTGACAACTACAGAGTCTCTAGCAACCAAGGCGACAATATCAGCACAAGAGACAACTCCGGGGCATTCAGCTTCAACTATTTTCTTTATACCATCAATGAAGGAGAATCCCCTCAGTGTTTGATTTGGGATTGCCCCTTTTTCGGTTTGGTTTCCTGTGCTCTTAGTGGAATTTAGGAGCACAGAAGCATCACAACCCTGCCAAGACCCAAAACAAAGAAAGAATAAATCACAAAAGGTACACTCAGAAAATGAAGTAAAGCAAATAAGTTACTGCATATGAACAACAATAGTAATTACGCCTCGATCCCAAGAAAGTTGGGGTTGGTTATATGAATCCTCATAACACACTATTTAAGTCCGTCTCAATCCAATTACTTGGACAATTACAATAAATATACATACTTACCCTGACAAAGCAATCATGGAAGTGCATTCTGAGTAAGGCAGCTGCAAGAGACGGAGCGTTAGGAATGTGCTTCTGAACGTATCCTTGAATGATCTTCTCTGCTTTTGGGCAACTCTTGCTATAGAAGTTGAGTTGTAACTGGCCATGGCTAGACCCCAGGATACCGAGAAATATCAATGCTAGAAAACCCAAAGAGCTAAATGTAGCCATTGTGTTGCTATTGTTCAAAGAGATTTCTTGTTTTGTTGCGTTTTTGTACTCAAACAGCATGCATTAGAGCAAATTTATAGGCACTTTTCTTTTCAGTCTAACTAAAATGTGTTTAGTTTAATACTCCATTATTTATCATTCCTCTTTACATAGCGTTTAAAAAGTAGATTAGTTATAGTCTGTCCCTTTCCTATACTTGCCAGTAAGATCACATATCATAATCACGTTGACCCCCACCTTCTCAACTGATGCCATCAGGAAAAATGTTTAAACATAAAGTGCGAAAAATTGGTTAGATTTCTTATATGGTAACCAAGGAAAAAACCCAGAAATTGGGCTCTGTTAAGGAAAAGTAACAATATAATTTATGGTATGTACATAAAAACCACAGCTTCTCTATTTGCTCTACCTCCTTTTCTTTTTTTTAAATTACTATTATTTTTTAAATTTTTTTTTTTTTTGGAGCGTGTAGTACTTCTTTTTGTTATGGTGCATGTTACGTCCATGTTCTTATTTCAACAAACTAATACCTGCTACTATAGCTAGTAGCCAGGACAGCAATTATATACATGCTTTTGGCATATACTTTGTTAAGTCAAGTTTTCGAGCTGTTTTGCTACTTGTTTTATTTCTATTACATTTGGTGAGATGAGCCAGTTACAATTACTTGGAATTCAAAGGATAGCTTAAAGAGTTGGTTTTTTTTCCTTATATTGGACAATTGGAACATGCCACTACGTACTTAGTAAAAAAAATTACTAGAAACTAACACTTCAACATATTTATTGTACTTTGGATCGTTGGTTTGTAAATTGTATATTGTAGTGTTTAATTCTACAATTAATTCCTTATAAGTTTCTCTTTCGTACGTAAGTAGATATATATTCTCTATGACATGTGCGTATAACCAATTTGCAGGAAAAACAATGTCAATAGACTGGAAAGAAAACTGTGGTTGCCTCTTTGATTAGGTGATTGCTAACAGAAAATTATTGAGTCATAATAATCGGATTATTTCAAAGATAAAATACTAAAGTTTAGGTTATGTGCTCTGATAGTGTATAGTTTTTGTACACCATCCAATTAAGTTGACCTATACTAAGATGCAACCGGCCAATCTTTATATTGTTTGATCAAAAAGTATAAATTTTGGTTAAAACTATTATATTTATGCAAATCAACGTCTATCGATTAACGATGTTTTGCTTTCTGTAAATTCTCTCTCACTACGTACAACCCAATTGCGATATATACATTCTATAAATATATTAATTAGGTTTAGGTGAAGAAGATTTTTCTTGATCTTTACTGCAAAATACTGTGTTATGGTAGATTTGGTTGAATCGTTTCACAAACGTACTTGTTTTTCTTTTTGACAGAGATACAAAGATGAGACTTGTAAGAGGGTTCTGAAAATACTCACCGCAGACGTGATATTTTTCGCTTCTTGAGATTCAAATTATGTAAAGTTTAGCCAACATTTTAAAATATTTTTTTTTATCATATTAATATGGAAAGAATTGTAACTTATAATATTTTTCGTATAATTTTATAATATCTAAATATTAATTTTAAAATATGGAGTTGATTTAATCCAATTTGACTTAAAAGATTAGTGAAATTAACTCTCGTGCATGAAATCAAAAGTGTAGTATATGAGGGGTCCGTGATGTTCGAGCCCAATTATATCTGCCTGCCAGAAGTCAGGCCCAATGTTAGCCTCCTTGACCGGGAGAAATTCAAAAATAGGCAGATTTACAAGTGGCCATTCAAAAATAGCCACAGTTTCAAAAGTAATCGAAATTTAGTCACTTTTTATGTAAGATAAATCTGAACGAAAACACTGTTCAAAATCCGGAAAATACTCCAACATAATATACTGGAATTCCAGTATAATAGTATAATATACTGGAGTTCCAGCAAAGTATACCGGTCCAGCATAATATGCTGGAAGTTCATACACAGATGCTCGAATCTCCAGTATATTATGCTGGAACTTTTCGCGTGTTGGAGTTCCAGCATAATATGCTGGAAGTTCATACAGAGGTGCACCGAACTCCAATATATTATGCTGGATCGGTCTTTGTTGCAGTAAAATAGACTATTTTTCAATGACCAATACAAAAACTGATTAGCCCGTGCTATCTTTACTCCTTGACACGATAATAGAGCTGACCTGGCCCAGATTTACTTAAGAGATATTTATGCAAAAGTACAATCCAATACACTATATTGCACCTACATAGCCATGTTTTTAAATTTATAGTCGCATAACCTATTTTTTTGCAACAGTACTTATACACCCAGTATACAATCTTATACAACATTATATTATATTAAGTGTACAGTACTGTATACAAAACTTACATGAGTTTCCTCTCCTACGAACTTCAACTTACAAAATAATCACCAAATAGCTCAATCTTCACAGAATAGCTTCAAATTTTCACAACTCCCAAATGATATCCCAAATGAATCCCAATCATCAATTACTATTTTGATTAGTTTTTTCTCTGTAAATATAAATAGTGGAGTTAGATGTTTTTTGGATGACGTCCAAAAAGAATATTATCTTCTCTCTCAAGATCTCTCTAGAAGTTGGGGTTTTCTTTTTCATGATTTTCACTGATTCATGTCGAATATTGTTATAATACTGGGCTCACCTCGCCGCAAGCAAGTTAATTTTTTAAATGGTCATTTAAATTAATGAAATTCCATAATAAAGTCATATATTTTTGTTTATCGCATTTAAATAACCGAACTGTATATGATTCTCAGCAAATATTTTTGTCACACTAAATAATTGAAATTTACCAGCATATAATAGCAAAGTCACAAAATCATTTTTCTCAATACTATTTTTTACTTATTGATAACCGTTAATTAATTTTTTTTGTCTTATGTGTGCCTACATATTTAGAATATCATATTCTTACATGTTTATACACGCGCGTACACACACACACA
>ML355024.1:0-10696 GCA_005239505.1 Nicotiana paniculata
TTAGGCGGACTTACTGGTCTTCTAAAAATCAAGCCGAGGTTGGACATCGTCGAGGCTCTAGTAGCGTTTTGGGATCCTGCCCACAACGTGTTCCACTTTTCAGACTTTGAATTGACGCCCACACTAGAGGAAATATTAGGGTCTGCTGGTCTCAATGACAATCTTAGAAGTCGGTACCCAGTGGCACCCAGGGCTGTGACTCCACATAAGTTTTTGGATCTGTTGAACATTAGTCGGGACGTCCAAGAAGCACACTTGTCCAAAGGTTTCTGCACTTTCTATTTTATTTACAAACGTTATGGAGATCCCCAGGATTATGAGGCTAACAACACTGGTCTAACTCACAAAGATCAGGCTAAATGGGAAGCCCGCCGGGGGCTAGCTTTTGTGGTAGCATTCTTGGGCACCTTGATTTGCCCAAGAAGTGACGGATGCATAGATATCGGGCTTGTGGGAATGGAAGATTTTATGATTAAAAAATCCAATGCCACACTTATACCGATGGTCTTAGCCGAGATTTACCGTGCTCTGACAGTTTGCCAATCTGGGGGAAAGTTCTTTGAAAGGTGCAACCTGCTTCTACAAATCTGGTTGATCGAGCACCTCTGTTACCGCCTAGGTTACATGAACTACGGCTTAACCGGTTTGAATTGCATCGAGGAACATGGTACTCATGTAAAGGGCCAAAAATTTCCTGAGGGCACGGAAGCCTGGCACTCATACTTGAGTTCATTGACTGCCGACCAAATCGAGTGGACGTTTGGGTGGCTCCCTGTCGGCGAGGTTATCAATATGTCTGCTGAGGTTTGCTATCTCCTATTAATGGGCCTGCGAAGCATTCAACCATATGCCCCACACTGGGTCTTACTCAAGTTGGGGAGACAACAGGGTGTTCCCCATGACGAGGACTTAAGCCAACAAGCCATTGAATTATGCCCGAGAGTTGCATTTCCTGAAGGCAGGGTCCGTCAAATCTGGAACGAGTGCAAGTTTTTAGAACCTCAAACTCGAGTGAGAAACTTATCTAAAGGGGAAGTGGAGCCTGCCTACACTTCTTGGTATGGAAGAAGAGGCGGAGAACACTTGGAGCCAGAGCGACCTGCAAAGAGACCTCACGTACATCATTTACTAAGCAAACACAAGAAAATTGGAGTTGGTTAGAAGAGGAAAATAATTACCGGGTGACCATAAATAAACTTGAGGCCCAGATCAGGGAACTCAAATTCGAAAACACCTTGCAAACTGCTGCAGCCGAAGGGGAAAGAAACAGTTGAACAAGGAAAACGAAGCCCTCCGAGCTCAAATCCATAAAATGAGGATAGCCATTGAAAACCCTGGGAGGAGCAGAGCTGACGAAAGGCTTATCACCAGTCTCAGGCAAAAGTTGTGTAGTTACGGTGATGACCTGGACAAATTTGAAGAGAACTTGACCCAAGCTCAGGCAAAGTTGGCAAAGAATGCGGAAGAAAGAGCAGAATTCGTGCAAAAACTGAAGAGAAAGCATGACCGATAAATTGTGGGTTTGAAAGAAAGAATGGCCACCTTTGAAAACAAAATGGCCAAACAAGCAAAAGATTCAAGACAGAGAGGGAACAGTGTTATGCCATGATGGCTCAGTTGGAAAAAGAGTTGCAATAATGGCAAGAGCAGAGTCACAAAGACGCCCAAACTTTAGAGGCGAGATCCCAGCAAATCGGGCGCCTACTTCAGGAAAAAGGTATCATCAGGCAAAGGGTCCGAGAGATAGCTGACTACATCGTCACCAAATGCCAGGAATGCGAAGATATGACTCGGACCACCTTCTTCTCAGCGGTTATGATCTTCGTCCACAAGATAATGAACGACCTTTACCGCCTCCAGCAAGACATAGCACGCAGGCCCGTGGCAAGGCCGAATGATGCCCCACCGGCCCTTGGAGCAACGGAAGCACTGATGTATTTTTGATGTTTTTAGAGTCTGTATTTCATTTTCTAGTTGTAGTCATGTCTGAGTCCACAATAGTTTTTATATTTTTAGAAAATATGTGTCGAGTCTGTTTTGTAAATTTTAAAATTCCAAAAGTGGGTTACAAGTTTTCTGTAATCAGAAATGTTTTATTTAATGAATGAAAATTTTAGAATAAAACTTTTAGAAAAAATATGTATTTCTTTCCTTCGGTTTTGTTGCATGAACTACGTGATGATATGATTCACACGGCGCCGTGATACGTAGGCAATCCACATAGGATTTGATCATAACCATAAGAAAAGAAACTGAGCGAGGAATCAAAGAGCGGAAACAATAACAGAAGAAGGGCAAGAATGATAAAAAGCGAAAAGCCGAGAAATAAAGCCGGGATGAAGTACACAATTGTTGCAAAAACATATAGAAAAATGTTTAAATTTCTCAGGCCCATTGCATACCCCAAACGTGCGATTGCCTATGTGATAAATGTTTCAACCTAAAATTTTGTTGGTTCGATCTTAAAGGTATTTTTAGGTGGTTGGTGTTGCGGTAACCTGGCTTCCCATCCTTACTTCACTAGATCAAAAGGGAGCATAGAAATGACGTCTGAAAGTCACTTACCAATCGTCAACTCTTCCGTGGAAGACCTAAATCCAGCCATCCAAACATCTGAGTCAGCAACAGCTGAAGAAAACAGGACTCCGCGTTGCCGCATGCTGGAAATGTGGGACGCATTGTCCAATGATAGGGAACTACCCAGTACCATCTCGAGTTTCCCATAGATAATTCCCAGGGCAGGCGGGACATCCAACATCCCCATAAGCTACCCAGCCACGCTGTTTGGATATCCAACTATGTCGGCTCACTGTGCCAGAAGGCCTTCTGAGGTTCGCCCCCCAGGCCCTATTTTCTGGTGTGTCTTCCAACATCTTCACCGCACCACCAATCTCTGCCATGGCCCCACCGACTATCACTGAGCAAAGTTTCGAGCCGCCAGCATTCACATTCCAAACATCATCCGTCCATCTGGATACCACTCATGTTAATCCCAATGCATACCCCCAACAAACTCAGTCTGGGGTCACTTTGGGACAAGATAAGAAAAGCCCTGAGCACGAAGAAATGGCCCGAAAAATGAAGAGTATTGAGCAGAGCCTCAAGAATATACAGGGGTTGAGCGGGCAGAAAAGCGTCTCTTATGAAGATTTGCGCATGTTCCCGCATGTCCACTTGCCTCTTGGGTTTAAAACCTCCAAGTTCGAAAAATATGACGGACATGGGGACCCCATAGCTCATCTGAAAAGGTACTGCAACCAGCTCCGGGGAGCAGGTGGGAAAGAGGAACTTCTCATGGCATATTTTGGAGAAAGCTTGACGGGAATTGCATCAGAATGGTACATGGACCAGGATATATCCCGCTGGCACATATGGGATGACCTGGCACGGGACATTGTCCGACAATTCCAATATAATGTGGACATCGCTCCCGATAGGAACTCACTATACTATCTCAAAAATAAACCCTCAGAGAGTTTCAGAGAGTATGCCATCAAATGGCGCGAGCAGGCCTCCAGGGTCAAACCTCCGATGGATGAGGTTGAAATGGTCAGNTTTCCGATGTCAGGAAGCCTCGATAATACCCACGTCCATTTCCCAAAGCTTCCCAACATTACTATCCTCACCAAGATGCAACTTATGCTACGCCCCCTCTTCCTTATGCGGTAATGAATGCTCAACCACATCCCAGGTCGCAACAACAATACAATCAGAATAGAGCTCCACCTCCGAGAAACAACAATCCTTCCCCAGCTCCATATAATCCACGCCATCCCCAAAACTACCCATACAACACCTACCCCCGTGAACCACCAAGGAAACCCAACTTCACTCCTATAGGGGAACCGTATTCAAGCCTCTTCCTAAAATTAGTCCAGATGGGGCTTCTAGAACCCGTACCTATGACCAGGCATACCCCGACATCAGCATCATACAAGCCGGGAACCAATTGTGCGTACCATTCCAGAGCAGGAGGGCATGACAGTGTTGGACCCTCAAAAGGGCCATGGAAAGCCTTATAGAACAAAAGAAAGTGGTGTTAAGGGATGAAGAAGCTCCCAATGTGACGAACAATCCACTGCCCACTCACAATCATGGGCCCGTCATCGGCATGATTTACGAGGACCAGGATTTTGATCCATCTTTAAAGGCCATCATCACCATCAAAGATGTGGAAAGAAAGCCCAAGGCGGCACCTAATCCAGTCAAGGAGATGAAGAAGAGTAACCCCGTCCCCCAGGTCACGGAGATGGCTGAGACTAAAACAAATAGGGGACCCTCTAAAGACACTGTCCTTTACATCCCCAAGGCACCCAAGAAGGAACAAAGTGTGTTGAACCCTCCTAGAAGGTTACAATTCAACAAGGAAATAATGAACGGCCCAAAAATGTACGTGCCAAAAGGGATGTATGTGGCCCGGGGGAAAATAATTTCACCAAGGCTGAATGAGCCCGTGGTTATTAGCCGCGCGTCGCAAACTCCCATAAAGAATACTACTCCCGTCCCTTGGAATTACCACAGGACGGTGGTGACGTACAAAGAGAAAGAAATTATTGGGGAAACAGGCGATATAAACTCATCAGAGAAATACCTCGACCTGGAAGAACTGAACAAAACCAAGCTAAAACGCTTTCCGCCTAAAAGGTCGATCAGTGCCGGAGAGGCAGAAGAATTCTTCAAGAATATGAAAACTGCTGAAAATGCCATAATTGAGGAGCTCAGAAAGTCCCCCACTCAGGTCTCACTTCTATCCTTGCTGGTAAATTCAAACGAACATCAGAAAATCCTGATCAAAACCCTTAACGAAGCATACGTTCCGGCCAATACCACAATTGAGCAAATGGAAAGAATGGCAGAACGATTTTTTTAAGTCAACTGGATCTCATTTAGCAAGAATGATTTTCCCCCGGAAGGGGCTGCCCACAACAAAGCTCTCCATCTAACTGTTAAATGTGAAGGTTACTATGTGAAAAGGGTTATGATGGACGGCGGATCTGGGGTTGGTATTTGCCATCTATCGACCCTAAAAGAATAGAGATTGGGACTGAGAGAATCAGGCCCAACAATGTGTGCGTCCGTGCATTCGATGGTATCAATAGAGACACGATTGGGGAGATTGATTTGGTCTTGAAAATCGGCCCTGTAGATTTTGAAGTGATATTCCAAGTCATAGATATGGATACTTCCTACACTTATCTCCTGGGAAGGCCTTGGATCCATGCAGCAGGGGAAGTGCCATCTACTCTCCACTAGATGGTTAAGTTCGAATATGAGGACCAGGAAATCGTGGTCCATGGGGAAGACGAGCAACTATTTACAGGGACCCATCAGCCCCATGCCTGGAAGCAACAGAGGGCAGCGAGCACATAGTCTACCAGGCTTTCGAGATTGTGGTTACGGACCAGCATGAGGAAGGAACCATGTGATCTCAACCCTTCCTATCAAACGCATCAATTATGGTCGCTAACGACATGATTAAACATGGGTACACACCTGGAAAAGGGCTCAGGTGTCCTTGCAAGGCATTAAAGAACCCGTCACTTTGCCTACCAATAAAAAGTTTTTTGGCATAGGGTTTCAAGATACTCCCGACGATGAACAATTGGCTGACCAACGTAAGGAAAATGGTTGGGTATTGCCTCAGCTGATCCCACACATCACCGCATCATTTGTCAAGCCAAAATACGTGGAGGAAGAGGAAGAGGCTTTCACGGCCGACGAAATAGAAGAAATATGCTGAGCAATGAGGCAGATGTTGTACGAGGCCCATATGGTCCAACCAGGAGAAGGCTCCAGCACTGCCGAAGTGCAGTATATGGGGCCTGATGCCAAGTTGTAAAACTGGAAGGCTACTCCATTCCCCGTCAGGCAGGAGTCCCGGTAGTTCAGCTTTTGCCATTCTTTCTGCACTATGAGTTATTTCAGGGTGTAACTCAAGTGTTTTTTAAATTCTTGCCTTTAAATTCCGATGTAAACCATCCTATGTTAAAATTCAATGAAATGAAATCAAAATTTCATCATCTATTATTCGTTCTGATTTTTGTTTACTTTTCTTATTTTTCAGTCCTAATAATGCGTCTTTAGAAAACATGACATGCTTGAGGACTTCATGCTCTGATCTTAATACACCGTCTAACCTCGAAATAATGAATCAAGAACTAGAATATGACGAAGAAGAGGCTTTTAGGGAAATAAATCGAGAATTGGAACAGTTCGAGAATAAGCCTAAGCCAAACTTAAACGAAACGGAACCCGTTAACTTGGGCAATGAAGAAGAGATTCGAGAAACCATGATAAGCATACACGCGGATGAAAAGACTAGAGACGCCTTGATTCAACTTCTATTTGAATTCAAAGACGTGTTTGCTTGGTTCTACGACGAAATGCCCTGATTAAGTATGGACTTGGTGGTACACAAATTGCCAACCTACCCCGGTCATCCACCCGTCCAACAAAAGTAGAGGAAATTTAAAACAGACATGAGTGACAAGATCAAAGAAGAGGTCGCTAATCAACTAAAGGTTGGAGTAATCCGAGTGGTTCAATACACCACCTGGCTGGCCAATGTGGTTCCGGTGCCTAAAAAGGACGGAAAGGTCCAAGTATGTGTCGACTACTGAGATCTGAATAAAGCAAGTCCCAAAGATAATTTTCCACTTCCAAACATACATATCCTAGTTGACAATTGTGCCAAACATGAGGTACAGTCTTTTGTCGATTGCTATGCAGGATATCACCAGGTGTTGATGGATGAAGAGGATGCAGAAAAGACAGCTTTCACTACACCCTGGGGAACATACTGTTACCGAGTCATGCCATTTGGTTTAAAGAACGTTGGGGCAACTTATATGAGGTCCATGACCGCCATATTCCATGACATGATGCATCAGGAGATTGAGGTGTACGTGGATGATGTGATCATTAAGTCCAGAACTCAAAGTGACCATGTGCAGCATTTGAGGAAATTCTTTGAATGCCTGCGCAAATATGATTTGAAATTAAACCCATCCAAATGCGCTTTTGGAGTTCTATCCGGAAAATTACGGGGATTTATAGTCAGTCGATCGGGCATTGAGCTGGACCCGACAAAGATAATATCTATTCGGGATCTCCCACCCCCAAGAATCAAGAAGGAAGTCATGAGTCTGTTGGGTAGGTTGAATTACATCAGCAGGTTCATCTCTCAGTTGACCTCCACATACGAGCCTATATTCAAGCTGTTGAAAAAAGATGCAGCCATCAAATGGGAAGACGAGTGCCAGGATGCTTTCGACAAGATCAAAGAATATCTGTCAAATCCTCCGGTGTTAGTCCCACCAGAGCCGGGGATACCTCTGTTCCTATACCTGACGGTGCTAGAAAATTCCTTTGGGTGTGTTCTAGGGCAACACGATGCAACCGGTAAGAAAGAGCAGGCCATTTATTACTTAAGCAAGAAGTTCACAAGCTACGAGGCCAAGTATTCTCAGTTAGAAAGGACTTGCTGCGCTCTAACTTGGGTTGCTCAGAAGCTTTGACATTATTTATTGGCATATACCACCTACCTCATCACGAGGTTGGATCCTTTGAAGTACATATTCCAAAAGCCAATGCCCGCAGCGAGATTAGCAAAATGGCAAATCTTGCTCACAGAATTCGATATTGTCTATGTCACTCGCACAGCTATGAAAGCTCAAGCATTGGCCGATCATCTAGCTGAAAATCCGGTTGATGAGGAATACCTACCCTTGAGCACTTATTTTCCGGATAAAGAAATCAACTCTGTCGAAGTAATCTCAAAAGGCGCTGACACGTGGAAAATGTTCTTCGATGAAGCAGCCAATGCGAAAGGTATTGGGATAGGGGCGATCTTGATTTCACCCACAGGACAACAATACCCTGCCACGGCCCGCCTCCATTTCTTCTGCACAAACAATACTGCTGCATATGAAGCTTGTATAATGGGCATGAACATGGCCATTGACATGGATGTAGAAGAGTTGTTGATCATACGGGACTCTGATTTTATCATTAAGCAGGCTCAGGGAGAGTGGGAAACTCGAGATGTTAAACTCCTTCCCTACAGACAGCATGTGGAGAATCTTAGTAAGCGATTCAAAGCCGTCGAGTTCAGATATATTCCTCGGTGTCACAATGAGTTAGCCGATGCGCTGACCACCCTAGCTGCAATGTTTCCCTATCCGGGTAATGTTCGCATAGACCCATTGGAGATCCAAATCAAGGAAAGACATGGTTATTGCAACACGGTCGAAGTAGAACTCGATGTCCAACCATGGTATCATGATATTAAAAGATTTTTGAAGACAAGAAAATATCCCGAGCAGGCCAACGGAGACCATAAGAGAACCATCTGAAGGCTCGCCAACAGTTTCTTCCTAAGTGGGGAAGTACTGTATAAAAGGACTCCCGATCTAAATCTGTTAAGATGTGTAGATGTCAAAGAATCTGAAAGGATCATGAGCGAGGTCCATTCAGGAGTATGCGGTCCCCACATGAATGGGTACGTACTCGCAAAGAAAATCTTGCAGGCTGGATATTATTGGATGACCATGGAGAAAGATGGTTTCGGTTTCGTCCGGAAGTGCCATAAGTGTCAAATACATGGCGACTTAATCCATGCACCACCATCAGAATTACATCCTATGTCAACACCCTGGCCATTTGTTGCCTGGGGAATGGATGTCATTGGGCCAATCAAACCAAGGGCCTCAAACGGGCACAAATTCATTTTATTTGCTATTGACTATTTCACGAAATGGGTCGAGGCCGTCACATTCAAAGTTGTCGCTAAGAAAGTGGTGGTGGATTTCGTGCATGCTAATATCATCTGTCGTTTTGGTTCCCAAAACCTATCATTACCGACAATGTCGCAAATCTAAACAGTAACTTGATGAGGGAGGTATGTGAATAGTTCCATATAACACACCGCAACTCGACCCCTTACTAGCCCAAAGCCAATGGCGCCGTTGAAGCAGCAAACAAAAACATCAAGAAAATTATCAGGAAAATGATTGAAACATCCGGGCAATGGCATGAAAAGTTTCCTTTTGCATTGTTGGGATATCGCACGACCGTGCGCACATCGATTGGAGCTACCCCTTACCTATTGGTTTACGGCACTGAAGCCATAATACCCGCAGAAGTCGAAATTCCTTCCCTTCGTATTATTGTCGAAGCAGAAATTGAGGACAATGAGTGGGTCAAGACCCGACTGGAGCAATTAACTTTCATTGATGAGAAACGAATGGCCGCAGTGTGGCACGGACAATTATACCAGCAAAGAATGGCCCGCGCTTACAACAAGAAAGTGCGACCTAGGAACTTCGAAGTAGGGAAACTCGTTTTAAGATGTATCCTCCTGCACCACGAAGAAGCGAAAGGAAAATTTGACCCAACTGGAAAGGTCCATACATCATAAGGAAATTGCTACCAAAAGAAGCGTTATACTTTGGGGACATCGAAGGAAATGACCCCGAAACGACCGTCAATGCAGATGCCGTCAAAAGGTACTATGTTTGATCCTCTATATATTTTTAAATGTTCTCTGGTTGGGATGACGAAGGCTTTCGTTCTCGCTACCCAAACACCATTAACCCTTTTTGCAAAACCTTTGAGCCGGTTACTCTTCTTTGATTACCCTCTTTGGAACCCGAAAGTGTTATTGGAAAAAAAAAAAGAGATGTTGAAAAAAGAAACAAAAAAGATGATGAAATGAAAAAAAAAACCAAAAAAAAAAGTTTCCTGAACTACGTTCGACTTGATTCCGAAAGGATACGTAGGAAGCCTCTCCCTGGGGTTCAGCCACGCCAAAATAAAAATCCACATTTCCCCAAGAGTTTAAGCTGGGGCAGATGTTATAATATGTTTGGTGATAATTTCGCTGAAGAGGTTCCAAAGTTGTAATTCAATACAAATTCTTCTCACCAAAACCCTGTTCAAGTCCTTCCGATCAATTGGTAAACATGCTTAAAGTTGGAGGATACAGTGTCGAATCTAGTGCAAGAAAATGAGAGAAACAAAATGCGAGAGTCTTATCGGTGAAAACCCACACGGGCACCGTGAGGCAACGGTAAGCAGAGAAATTAAAAATGAGAGAGTCTTGTTAGTGAAAACTCGCAAAGAGCACTACAAGGCGATGTTGAGAAGAGAAATGAGAGAGGTTAGTTAGTGAAAACCTGCAAAGGGCGCCACTGATCGAAAAGGATAATGGGTCACTGACATGGACACAGTCCGGGGCAAGGTTTATCAATCTCGAGGTAATAGTTGTGATGAATTTCTGAGAGTCGGATGGTTTACACGAATCAGGCATCCAGTCCAAAGGGCATGTCATGTTCATTGAAGTCCGCATGATCTCTAGATAAGTCCTTCTTTCCTTTCCCCGAAAGGGACACCTCTTGTTTAAATTCGTTGTCCATCCTGTCATTTATTTTTCTTTTGAATCCCTTTCGGTCTAACTCTGTCCCGAAACTAAGGCAAAGAAAAGATGGCAAGACTGATTTACAGGGCTCTCATTTTATGCGGGTCAATATGCAAAAGGCACCCAGCCTCGTCAGGGGCATCGAGTTGATCCTGACTGGCCACAATGGCCGATCATTCAAACTCAAAACCTTGAAAGGAGAAAATCAAATTGAATTGACTATAAAGGCGAATGAAGTTGAAAGGTTGAACCCCGCGTGGCTAACCATCTTGGCAAGGT